>ML801205.1:108503-121794 GCA_009831015.1 Picea engelmannii
GAATTCATCTAGGAGTTGTTGGTATTCTTCTTTCTTGGGCCATTTGATCTGATCAAAGTCCTCTTCTGTTGCAAAGGGCATATCTTCTGGAGAATACTTTTGAAGAGTTTGTATCATCTCATTTTGTGCTTTGTTATTATTAATGGGGTGAGTAATATCTTTCACATGGTCCCCAATTATTGGCACATTGAGGAGACGGCCTATCGTTCCATTTTTCAAAGGCAATTGCAAGAATGTGAGGTCCATCTCAAGGGTGCCACCTAACTTTGCAGAAAACTTCCTAGATAACAACATCCCCCAAACATCTGGGACATCAACTACCAGGATGTCAATGTGGACCATCTTCTCTGGGTACTCCTTCAGGCAAACTTCAACATTCTCAACCACCCCATGCATGGGTATGGCTTTAGATTTGAAACCACATACATTTATATAAGGTCGTGTGACCTTCAAACCCACTTGTCGCATGACTTTGAGTGACATCATGTTGGCACCAGCACTTGTATCTAACATGCAATTGTTGAGGTTCTTGTCATTCATTGCCAACGTCATGAAGAAAGGAGGGTTCTCACCATATTGGACCCTGAAGTGATCAGCTTGCAACATAATAGGGGTGTCCATGGGTTCATCTGATCCGGAAAAGAAAATGTCAAAGCATTCCTTGATGGATGGGATCTTGATTGCTTCTCTCAGGGTGACGTTTACATGCATTTTTGATAATGCCCCTTCGAAGTCAAAGTTTAGTTCAACCTTGCCAGCCTTGGATGTCTCGGGAAGAAGCATTTCCAGGGGTGGGGGATTTGCCTGATCAGCAGCGGGTTGTTTCAAATTCTTTCTTCTATACACCTGAAATTCTTGTTTCTTTATCTTT
The DNA here is from genome assembly GCA_009831015.1 of Picea engelmannii. Taxonomy (NCBI): domain Eukaryota; kingdom Viridiplantae; phylum Streptophyta; class Pinopsida; order Pinales; family Pinaceae; genus Picea; species Picea engelmannii. The sequence continues at coordinate 109,375 of ML801205.1, forward strand.
TCTCGTGATTCCTGATCCAGGTTGTTTATTACCACCATCCTTGCGAATCTTGCTTCTTCTTTCACGGCTTCCTGATGTTCTACATCTGTGATATTTATCTGAGGAAAATCCATGAAACAATCCATGTTGTTGACTTGTTGATGGCCACTATTGTAAGGACACTCATGCTCCCAATGTGCTTCGTTGCATTCCAGGCACCAAGGATTTTCATCAACAATGTTTGCAGGGGCCAAAGTGTTTGGAATTTCATGCTCATTCTTTGGTTTATAAAATTGGCCCCCTTTCTGGAATTGTCCTTTGTACGGGACCCTGGGCGCCTGGGTCTGAGATCTTTCCAACTTGACAATCTTGTTCATCATTTACTCTTGATTTTTTATGATACCATCCATAGAGGCTTGTAGCTTGGCGATACTGGTACATAGATCTGAAGTAGGCTCAACATTGTGAACTATCTTTGGTTTAGTGTCTATTCTCCCCCTTGGGTTAGCAAAAGGCTCAATCTTGGATGAAAGGAGGTTTCCCTCTATTTTAGTAGCGAGCTCTGGGGCTTCTTGAATGGACTGGGGGTTTTTGTCTCTAAGAATATACCCTAGTTGGCCATTGAAAGATCTAGTGTAAACATGGACGAGGTAGTCATCTTTCGGATGATGGCTTGTGGGAATTCTTTGCAGTAAAGTCTCAAATCTGGTGTGGAACTTCTGAATGGACTCATTTTCATATTTGGCAAGTTTATTCAGTCGTGTGAGAAGCATATTAGGGTCTTCTTTGACACTCCATCTTTTGAGAAAGGCCTCTTCAAGTCTATCCATGGTTTTGATGCTTCCATCGGGAAGGCTTAGGTACCAATGCCTTGAGGCATCATAAAGAGTAGCGAAGAACAACTTCATGACTAGATCTTCAACATCATCACTAATGGGGTGAAGCTGGAAAAATGCCCTAAAGTTTCTCATGTTCTCTACGGCACTGATTGCATCAGTACCGGTAAATTTAGGCAACCACTTCTCATACTTGGGTGGCATTTGCCTAGGGTAGCCTGGTATGGCTGACATGTCTATCGGTTTGAAAAGAGTAGATGACCATTGTCTTTGATTGTTGGTTGGGTTCGTTGTAGCAGTCTAAGAGATAGACATGATTCTTAAAGGAAGGCTCTTCCCGAAAAGTGATTTGATAGCCGGAGAATTCTTGGGAGGCTTCCTTCTGAAAGACAAAGGAGGATTATTCAACATCTTTTTAGTTTGTGGAGTCGCCATATAGTTTACTTGAAACTATCAAAGAAAAGGGAAAACACCCTAGTGGAGTCGCCATGTAAGCTTGTAAGATAAGGCTCTTGAGGCAAGGCTTAAAAAAAAGATTTGTTGTTTCAGAAGAATTGACTCAGTGTTCCCCTGGCAACGACACCAAAATGTTATCGCACAGTTTGTATTTATGGTAATAGGTCAGAAGATAAAGGGATAAACTGGCGTAACAAGAACCAATCCCACCCAATGTCACCTCAATGGGATGGTTCTTTCTATTTTGGGTGGTAAGGCCCAAGGGAGACGTCCCTAGTGACCTGGAGCTTTGAGAAGGTGAAGGATGATAAGGCAAAAGTGTAAATCCCCCCTCACAAGTCACCACTGAGCAGAAGATCCGGCTAAACAACCAATAATAAGAAGTAACCAAAGAAGAAGAAAATCACCTGTCCGGGACAAAGCAACAAGAAACTTATACGTGCAAATCTTGGTTAGTACTTCATATATCAAAGATCATCTGCTAAATTCAACATATAAGTAATTATAACAATAAATATTGATGAAGTCAATGTTTGTCAATACAGCAATGAAATAATATCACTCCACCAATAAATACCAAAATGATGTAGCAATCAATATATCCAATCAAACTCTCATTCAATAGATGCTTTAAACACCATTCAATTGCTTCTAAGATGAAATGTTGTTGCATCAAGATGAAATAACCAAGGGTGACATCAACATTCTAGGGTTAGTAGGTTAGGGTTTCAGTTTTAAAATAAGTTTGAGAGTGTTTGGATCCAACTCTACTTCAACGTTGGAGGTCTTAGATCAATGCCTTAGGGTTTAATGGAGTCAATAAGAAGGACGCAAGAGTTGAAGGAGGGTGACCTAAGACTAGAGGGAAGGGTTTTGAAGTGTTGCAATAACAGGGCTTCAGAAACGAAACCCTAGGGGAGAGAGGCTCACTCTGGTGTTGCTAAAGCAAGGCCTCATGCTCTCTCCTCCTTCTTTAGATCAAATTGGCAAAATGGCTAGCTGGAGATAAAGCAAACACAACCAAAGCATGAGGGTTTGAAGAGGCAAGGTATTGCTACAGCAAGGCCTTTTCAACAAACCCTAGAATGGTACAGCCCTGGTGTAGAAGAACTAGGCCAAGGATGTCTCACTCTCTTTGGCTTCCGGATAGTACGGCTAGCTCAGGGAGAAGAAGAAATGAGAGTGTAGCTATGGCTAGGCTCTCTCTTCCTTCTTCAATGGCTGAAAATTTCTCTATCAAGGGACATGAGATAAGGACCAATTAAATGTGCTTGTCACCTAGGGTTTTGATTCAGCAAATTTATAAGTAATGTGCAAGAAATTTAAACTACAACCATTCAATAAGAAGTTTTGCAGAAAAGACACTTACAATTCATGAAGAAATAACCATGCAAACCCTAGTTGTAACACCTTCCTTCAAGAGAAACACCATAAATTCCAAAAAAGTCTTCCTTCAATAAGTGCGCCTCTCTTAAATCAGCCAAAAACCCCAATAGGGCGCTAAAATCAAACCTCGCTAATGAGTGAGTGATGAGTCATGATAAAATGAGAGTCAATACCCTCAATATATAGTGTATCAGTGACCTAATTTAACTTTTTAGGTCATAAAAAGGTTGACAAGGCCAGAATACCAAAATAATATTGTTGTACATTAAATGTTCATTTTAAAACCCTAATTGAGAAAAAAGTGAGACGTCAGCCCTTCTAAGGGAGACGTTAGCCCCTTTTTAGGGAAAATGTAGCAACAAAGAGCAAAATGTTAGCCCTCTTTGGGCCTCTCAATCATGCCACGCATGCCAACTGCCCTGTCAAACTGCCACACGCTCAAGATGATGTCATGAGCCCATAGGTGACATCCTGGGCCATCCAAGGAAAACGTTTCACTGGAAGTGAGTCAATCCCCCTAGGCCGGGCTCTGCCAAAGTGCCTCTGATGAAACGTCCTCTTCTTCTCCGGTGCAAAACCCTGATCAACCACCATCCGGTCTCTGCCCCCTGATGGGGTCTCAACATCAATCTGGTGGGCTCTTCAGCCCCATGGAGGTCCAAACAGATCATCTCCACATGTGTACCGGTCCAAATGGTACCTTTCCGTCAGGCATGGTCCTGCACATCAAAATCTATTCCCTCCATGGGCTCATTAGTCACAAGGATCATAGCAATGTCAATCACATTTCATTATTAATATTACTAAACATATGCATAAAAACCCTAATACATCGGTCAATAGCTCAAAGACATTACAAAAACCTACAATACAAGATTGGAGAAAAAAGACAAGACGTCCTATTGGGCTAGTATCTACAAGAAAAGGAAAGTTTCCAGGAAGATTTCATCCAAGCCATGTAAGTGAGGTGATGTGGCTAGGGGATGTCCTGACATGTGGGTGTAGTGAGGGTCAAGGATGCATAATGTTATCTGTGGGTGCCTTTGTAGAAGGCGAGTTGTACCTATCATGGATGCACTTTTTCCAAGCCTGTTTTTGCCTTTATTCTTTTTCTTGCTTTATTCTTTTATTTGTTTTTTCTTTTTATTTAAGGGCTAACCAGAGGACACTGCCTTGGCATGGTGACCAGAGCTGACAGTGTTACCCACAAGTAATTTCACAAAGATGAGAAGGTTGTCTCATGATGAGACCCCCTTTCCCTTGGCCATCCAACCAAAGGTCACTGCCCTGGCATGGTAACCAAATGGTGACAATGTCATACTGCTAGGTACCCATGAACCTAATAGGTTGGCTCATGATGAGAACCCCTATCCTCTGACTAGATCTTGTTTGTTATTTTCCGGGTGCCTCCTGTTTCTTGTTGAGAGGCTTTTTACTTCCTTCTCGGGGATCCCTGGGTGAAGCATCTCGAGGTTTCATTTTAGGCTTTTGTCTTTTACCAATTGCTTTTACCTTCTAGGCCTTTAGCCCCTTCTTCCCATGAGATAAGGTGCAATCCTACAAATAGGTCAACCCAATGCCCAGACAAGGGGAATGGGATAAATGAGTGGGAGACAAGATGGAACAGTGGTGCTATGATGGGAGCAGACGATGGCTCTTCAGAAATTCCCCAGTGGCAAACCAAAACCTATGGGCACAGGCTTGCTAGGGCACCCTGTCAATTCCCCCCAAGCATGGTCAAGTGGGATAATTTAAGATCCAAGCAGTTGTTATAGATAAAAGGAATCAGATTTATATATTTAAAGGTTTCAATGATCAAAAGTGACACGTACCATGATACCTGGACCAACTACCTCATGGAGCAAGAACCTCTTCTTATACAAGACCAAGTCGATGATGATGGATGTTGTTGTTGCTGACAAGACAAAGCTAATGGAAGAAGAAAAGGATGGGCCCTCCAGGGCCATGCTCAAGTCAATCCTTCTCTCAGTACTCCATGTCTAGGATCTGTGGGCCTCGAGACATGATCTCCTAGCTATCCCTAAAAATTGGGGATAACAGGTGCAAAGTGTGAAAAAATGGAAAATTATTTGTTGGGAAAAGAAACTGTCATTCACACAGATCATCAACCATTGCAATACTTACAATCACAAACAAAACTACAGCAAGCAAGGCACTTCATATGGATGGATTTTCTAAAACAAATCCACTTGGTTATAAGGTATAAAAAAGACATTTATAACAAAGTTGTTGATATGCTTTCTAAGCCTATTATTAGTGCTTCAGTTATTCTTAAGTATAATTCTATCATGCATGAGACCTATGTTGAACAGTATGCTTTAGATGTTGATTCTAAAGAGGTTTATGCAACTTTGTGTCATTCTAACCAAGTTGAGGAATTGGATTACCATGTGCATGATAACTTTTGTATCATGCTCATTCTTCTCTTATTGTTGGTCACTTTGGTGTAGGTAAGACGGTGGGTAATTTACAAAGGTATTGTTATTGGCTTAAAATGAATGAAAGTGTTTCAAGATATGTAAGAGGATGTTCGTTATGTGCTACAAGCTAGCCTAGCAATAGAAATTTGGGTTTGTATACTCCACTTTCGATTCCTTCTCATCCTTGGGAAATCATTTCCATGGATTTTGTAGGAGGTCTACCTATGTATAAAAAGAATCATGAATATCTTTATGTTGTGGTTGATCGTTTCAGCAAAATGTGTATTTTGATTCCTTTTAAGAAGTAGGTTACAACTAAGCAAATGGCACAAATTTTCTTTCATCATGTTTGGGTACATTTTGGGTTGCCTAAATCCATTATTTATGATCGAGATTCTCGATTTATTAGGAAATTTTGGTCAAGTCTATGGGCACTCATGGACACCAAACTGAAAAATACCACAGCTTTTCACCCGCAAACCGATGGTCAAACAGAAGTGGTTAATAGAACTGTAGTGCATCTTCTTCGTGGTTATTAAAGAAAGCATCCTGAGCTTTGGGATGAGCACCTACACTACATTCAACATGCTTACAACTGGGCTAAGCACTCTTCAACTCAAACATATCCATTTGAAGCATGTTTTGGTTATTTGCCCAAATCTCCTTTAGATTTTATATTTGGGAAAGACATTGCTATTGATGGTCAATATGACATTGATAGGGGAAAGAAGTTCATTGAACAAATTCAGTCGGTGCATCAAATGGTACAAGAATAGTTGGAAAAGAGCCAATCCAAGTACAAGACAAGACATGACAAGCATCGTGTTGATCACAGTTTCCAAGTTGGAGATGAATTTTGGCTTTATATTAGCAAAGAGAGGCTTAAAGGAGAAGGTAAAAAACTGAAACCAAATAGATATGGACCTTTCAAGGTTCTTGCAAAGATTGGTAACAATGCAGTCCGTTTGGATTTGCCTCCTTATATGAAAATGTATGCAGTTGTCAATGTTGAGAATTTGAAATTGTATGAGCCTCCTTTGATTGATGATCAAGGAGAGCATGTTCATATTCCTTCTATAGATGATTTCTCACCAAAATATCTTACAGAAGTACATGAAGACACAATCCTTGACAGGAGGATGAGAACTTCAAAACGAGGGAATGTGGAATACCTTCGAGTTGGTCTTAAAGACACAAATCCAAGCAAGGCCAAGAGGATTGAGGTTGGAAAGGTGAGGGAACTATACCCTCATCTTCAAATAGACTGAAAGTAGTCTTTTGGATGTCCAAAATCTTCCCAATGGGGAGGAGTGATCTAGGGGATCAAATTTTGCTCAAAAATCAAAGTGCTATGAATTGCTTAAAAATGGACATGTGCGTAGGCCTTGTCCTCACGATCCCAATGCAATTCAAACGGGTTCAAATGGACATCATATGAGTGATATATCGTGTTCTGTTCATTTTGCCAAATAGGCAAAATTTTGTTGATTGTACAGTCCATACAGTGTTGATGTGGCAGGGTACGGACCCACATGTGGAAGGTGATGTGGTAATACATAGATGGCAGTCTAGTGGCAGATATGTGGGTGAATCATTTGTTGACACATGGCATCTTTCTGGAAAGTTGTATGGTGCCACATGGCCTAGGCATGGGCTGCCATGTGGCACCTTGTTATGGTGTAAAAGTTATGTTGGAGTCTGCAGGGGTCAAACCTAGGACCTCTGCACAGGTGGCAAGTGTTTTGGCAAGGGTTGGACTACCATCCCACCCATGCAATAGTTCACACCATATAATGTATTGATATTTATTTGAATTAATTTGTGTGGCTAGTTTGGCGGGGTTTGGGTTGGGGCTTAGCCCCAACCCCCGGTTATATGCGCCTTCCCATGCGACCCTACCTCACAAAGTATTTGCACGGGGTTTTAAAACTTGAATCAAACGGTTCTCCAACAATGCGCTGGGACATGGTCATATGGTCCACGCATCTAACACCTCTGCCGAATTGGGTGCTAAGTCCCCTCACTGTGCGACAAATTCACGTGATTTGTGGAAATGGGCGTGCATGATGGGTTTAGGCATGGGAAACACCCAAAAGCTAGGTTACTCACACAGAGGTGTGAATTGGTGAACCAGGGACAACAAGCCTGAAGGAGAAAACTTTTAGGAGGTTGATCTTCTTCGTTTTTTGGCCAAACCAGGTGCAGAAAGAGCTTAGCTAGGTGTTTTTGGATGTTATAGAGCCATTGGAGCCATCTATTTGGCATTTTGAGCACTGTAAAGCACTGTTTTTAGCACTTTGAGAAAATAATATAAAATATCCATTGGAAGCTGGACCAAGAGATGTAGCCCAAGAGAGGGGTGAACTTTTTTATCATTTGTTTTGTTATGTGTTTATTGTTAGTTGTTAATTGTTGGTTATTATGTGCATCTTGAATGTGAAAACTCTCTAGTTTATGTGTTTTCAAACTAATCCTTTTGCCCAAGCACACATAATTAAAAACTTGCAAATATTACAAAGATACAAGCCTTTTCATTTTCAGATCAAGGAGTCATTGACATCATTGGTGATTTCCCTCGCACTAGTTAACGGTTTATATCAATGACCAGTAATCAAGTGGTTTCTACCATGTTCGACATCAAATCATATATTCATGTGGCTATATTCGTACCACATCATGATTGGGACGAAGACCCTGGGTTGGGCATTCACTTTATTTTATGCTTTGCCCAGGCTGCGATGGAGATCATTTGAGCATGTCTCTCTCTCTCTCTCTCTCTCTCTCTCTCTCTCTCTCTCTCTCTCTATATATATATATATATATATATATTGTCACATAGATACACATTGTATTCATTTGTGGATATGTTTTATCATCTCGTAGCTCCACTATGTATTTTTTGTGGTTGAGATCGGTTCATGTCATGGAGGTATGGATCCACATTGTATCTCTAGTGGACATATCCTTAGTTAGTATTCTCATGGATCTGCAATGTATTTGTCGGCAGTTGTGCTTTGAGTCATCTCATATTTCGAGCATAGGTATGCATGCCTCGGAAATGAAACATATATTAATATTGTTTGATGATTGTCTGCAGTTTCTACCAGGTTCTCTCACTCCAACACCCTTGCATTGAAGAATTTGTAAAGTGTTTTGGCCATCATTTTCTCTTCTTATCTCACACTTAGGGGCCATATGTTACACACCAAAATTGCACACCTAGATATCTCACCCCAAGTGTTGCAACTGTCACAAAGTGACATATGCACCTTGGTAAGTGTCGCATGCACTGTCGCAAGTTTCGTATGCACCTTCCCAAGTGTCGCATTCACTTTATGAGGTGTCATCACCCCTTGACACCATTAAAAAAAAAATTCATGACCCCTAAGTCATATGGGAGGAGGGAAACCATCATTTCTAAGTCAAAACACACTTTTTCCTTGGAAATTTTGACCCTTTTTGAGCATTTATGAAGGGTGTCACCCCCCTGTCCATACTGAGGGTGCACACATGGCTCCCCCTCTACTATTATAGGGGAGCGCCATTTCTAGGGTGGTGCCTTGTCTATCACTGGGGGTGAGCACCATTCTTGTTGAGAGAAAGGGGGGATCTCCCCCACCTTAATCTATGGGTCATCTCCTTCAAATTGGGTTAGTTTTGTTTGACCCCCATGCTTGGGTCTCATCCTAGGATCTGATCCAAGCCTCAAGGAGCCATATCCTCAATCATATCCCTCATTTTATCATGGTTGTTGTGCCTCTCAAGCCTATATATTGAAGGATTTCCAAGGTGAAAGGAGGAAGGATTGGATCATATCAAACCTCTGATCTCAAATAAACCTTTAGGTATCAAACCTTTGATCTCAGGGAAGCTTTCAGGTATCAAACCTCTTATCTCAGGGAAGCTTTTAGGTATCAAACCTCTGATCTTGGTAGATTCATGCAAGGGATCAATGAGGAGAGCTTGGAGAAGTGTTGCATCATAATCCATGGTTTGTAAGTATTCTCTTTGGGTTCTCATTTGAATATACTTGGCCTATTTCCTTCAAGATTGTGTATTCTTTCATGTGTTTTTCTAGTGTTTCTTCAATCTTTGTAGATGAATTTGTTTGACCTGATCATGTACAGTAGTAGATAGACGCTTCTCTTCTCTGCCTGTTGTAGGTATCAAGTTGTGCCAGGGAGTTTGGAGATCAAGCTTGGATTGGAAGCAGCGAGGACAAACTTCGAAACAAGGTGCATCACACCCTTTCTCTCTCTCTCTTTCTGATTGGTTAAATTTAATTCAAAGGGATTTTACTATCCATTTTTAGTGTTTCTATCTTGGTATAGGGGTCTATAATCCAAGGGATATTTCACATGTCCACAGGGGATATATTTCATAACAATTGTCACTAGGAGCACCTCATCCATCATTGCAAGCATCAAAAATTCTTTGCATGACAAGTTTTCCATGATTGGATTGGGTCTCTTGCACTATTTTCTTAGGATTTAGATCACTTATTCCTCTAATGGGATCTCTCTTGTGCAACCCAAGTATGTTGTTTATCTTCTGGCTCGTTTTCACATGGTTGATTGTATTCCTACACCATCTCCCTTTCAGTAAGGATTCAAGCTTGAGGTGATGTGTTCCACACCATTAGTTGATTCCATTTTGTATCCTCGTATTGTTGGAATCCTCATCTACTTGAATCATACTCACCCCAAAATTTCATTTGCAGTTGGAATTGTTTCACACTTCGTGACAGAGCCACATGAGCTTCATTGGAAGGCTTCCAAATGCATTATGCACTACATATAGAGCACTCACGAGTACAAGATTCACCATACAATAGGCACAAGTTTAGATTTGATTAGATAAAAAGACTATGATTGGGATAGAAATCTTGATGATCACAAGTCTACATCTGGCTACAATGTTCACCTTGGTTCCGATCCCATTTTTTGGCAGAGCAAGAAGTATCATTCCATTATTCTCTCTACAATTGAGGTTGAGTATCGAGGGGATATTAATGTCGCCATTGAGACTATTTAGCTTCAGAACATCCTCATTGAACTTGGAATCATTTTCAAAATCCATCATTCATCTACTATGACAACCAGAGAACCATTGAGATCTCGAAGAACCTAGTTCATCATCAATGGACCAAACAAATCGAGATCCACATGCATTTTCTCAGGGAGACGATTCGAGAGTAGGTCATTGATTTGCGTTGTTGTCCTATAGTAGAGAAGATTGTAGATGTCTTCACCAAACCTTTCACTAATAGAAAGTATGTCCATCTTCAGTCTCTCTTTGGGGTGTGGGAAATTTCTTCTTGGGGGTCACTTACCCCTTCTTGCTCCATCCTCTCATGGGGGGGAGTTTTTTCCCACTGGGTTTTTTCCTTCCTTTTTTGTTTGAGGAGATCTTTTGTACATGGGTACCTCATCAATCAGGCCTTGTAGCTGGAACCCATGTTTTCATATTTGTTTACATTTCCAACTAAGTTTCACTTAAGGGGGGGTGTTAGTGTGAATGGGAATCTTTAGATATCTATTTCTTTCTTAGCTAGTTCTCCTCCTTAGCTCTCTTCACACTCGGTTAAGTTTGCTTAGGGAAATTTTCACTGTATCCCATATTGGTTGCTATTTTAATCTCTTGGGTGGTAAATCCTATATATACTCACCCATCGCTCTCATATGGACTTCTCATTTTCATTGTATGTTTTTCATTTCCTTGAGTAGAATACAGTTTATTCTTGCTCATTTCTTATTTTTAGATTTCTTTCCTTCACTCATTTGCATTCTTGGGTGGATTTTTAGCCAAATCTAAACATAAATTATATCCCTGAGCTTATGCCACTATACACATATAATACTCTATCAATCACACTAAATTCTACTTTCCAGTTGGGTGTTATACTCTGCACATACTCCCCTCCTTCTTAAACATAATGTGATCATACTCCAATTTACACAAGTATAGTTTATGTGTCAAAGCATGAAAAAGGAACTCTTGTGTTTTATGTTAAGCGTTCATACCATTATGAAGAAAATACCATTATTTTTAAAACCACACCAAGCAACCAAAAGACAAATAATCACACAAATTAACAAATCTAAGCCAATACCCAATCATGGTATTGATAGCATGGGGCTCTTCACACCAACAAGCTAGTCTCCTTCATAGTATGTAGCCTTGAAATTTGTCGGTATCGATCATCATAGATCCTGTGACGATATCCAATTATACTTGTGTGGATCTAATTCGGATCAACATTAATTGATAAGTACTAAACCAAATGCATCAATTCATGTCAAGGTTACAAATGAACCAAATACTTTGGGATAAGGAAAAACAATTAATCACTTTTCCTTTTCTAATATATGAATTCAAGATATTTAGGTCACAATGCGTATACAGGTAAAAATCATGAAAGAAAAAACAGTTTAAGTTGAAAAATATATGGACCTAAAAAGGTCTTCTTCATACTTTATGTCGCACCACCACCGACCTCTCCACATATGATCTCTTCATCAATGTCTTCTTCTGTAGGTTTGGCTATCAGAGATATTTTTTAATATGATGGAATGATAAATTTATGCCCAATAATAGTGTGATAAATAAGTTATGTTAGAAGGATAAGTTACTAAAAATAGAAAACAAAAAAAATTGGGCATCAATTGCCAAAATTTTGCTTTGAAAATGGAGCACTTCTAAACTGATTATAATATGCAAGTAAAATCTAGAACACCTACCACTCATCTATATAAAAATGTGCTTGTGCATGCATCATTCTTTATGAGTTAGCCAAAAAATAATCCAAGTACAAACTCTATTGTGACTAGAAGTTCTTAAGAAACCCTTAAGTTTGTGCTTGTTTCAAAAACCTTTGAGTTTGTACTTGGATCATTCTATGATCAACTCATCCAAAGAATGATGCAAGTACAAACACATTTATAAATAAATGTGTGGTAGGACTTATAGATTTTGTTTGTGTTTCATAATCACTCTAGAATTTCCCTACCGAATGTAGAATTTTGACTCGGCCAAGTCAATAATATAGGGGCATTTTGACAGGTTCATTCTTTAATACAAAATTGTCTTTCTAGGTCTACTCAATTTTTTTAAGATTAAATGAATGAATCGATGTTTTTAATGAGATTTGTGTCTTACGTATTATGTATTCATCAATGCACATAGTAAAATGAATAAAAGTTGTGACATGAGTAATTTAAATGCACTTGACATTGGAATTTTGCAACAACAAAAAAAATAGAGGACAAATGCAATGAAGAGTTCTTTCACAAATACTCAATGTGTGTGTGTGTGTGTGTGTG
>ML801205.1:141950-154220 GCA_009831015.1 Picea engelmannii
AGTTTATTTCCATTCTGTCTGTAAGCATATTTCAGTCATTTGTTATTAATGAAATGAAGTCTTATTTCCGCTGCATCTCTGTGTTTATGTGTATTTCTGTATTTCATTGTGTTCCTACATAAATCCGGATCACTGAGCCACAGACTTTTGTGCAAGTAGTTGATCATCAGGTCTGGAGAGAGGCCATGGTTGAGGAGTATGACTCCATTGTGCGCAATAATGTCTGAGATGTGGTTCCAAGGCCAGTGAGGAAGTCAGTTGTGACTTCCAGGTGGTTGTACAAGACCAAGATTGTTGCAGATGGCAACGTGGAGAAACACAAGGCCCGTTTTGTGGCACAAGGCTTCTCACAGATTGAAGGAGTCGATTATGACGAGACTTTCACACCAGTTGTGAGATACACTTCTATCAAGACTATCATTTCCATAGTAGCAGAGATGGGTTGGAACATTCATCAGATGGATGTGAAAACCGCATTTCTGAATGGCTTTATTGAGGAGGAGGTGTACATAGAGCACCCACAGGGGTTTGAGGTGAGTGACAAGGAGACTCACGTGCGTCTTCTGAGGAAGGCACTATATGGTCTGAAGCAAGCTCCTAGAGCTTGGTATTCACAGATTGATACTTATTTGCTTCAGATGGGCTTCGAGAAGAGCGATGTTTATCCAAACCTCTATTTCATCATTAGGGGTGAGGACACGCTCATTCTCATTTTGTATGTGGATGATTTATTCATTACTAGAGTCGAGGATCTCATAGTTGAGTTCAAGCTGGGACTTGCATCAGAGTTTGAGATGAGTGATATCGGATTGATGCACTACTTTCTGGGTATGGAGGTATGGTAGGAGGAGGGTCACATATTTCTCGGGCAGGGGAAGTATGCAGCAGATATTTTGAGCAGATTTCAGATGGAGGACTGCAGACCCATGTCTACACCTATGATCACCAACTGGAAGAAGCTCAGTGCTTCAGATAGCCAGTTGGTGGATGCCAAAGTATACAGGGAGTTGATCGGTTCACTTATGTATCTGGTTAACACCAGACCAAATATATGTTTTGCCGTGAACACACTCAGCCAGTACATGGTTGAGCCAAGGAGTGTTCACATGGTTGGGGAAAAACATGACTTGAGATATGTTGTTGGGACAGTGGACTATGGCCTAGACTATGTCAAAGGATATGGAGTCAGTTTGGTTGGCTACATAGATTCAGACTGGGCAGGATGTGTTGCTGACAGGAAAACCACCTCGGGGTGTTGCTTCAGTTTGGGGTCAAGACTTGTTTCCTGGTTCAGCCAGAAGAAAAAGTCTTTGAGTTCAGCTGAGGCAAAGTATATAGCGGCCATTCAGGCCAGTTGCGAGGCCATTTGGCTTCACAAGATGTTGGTTGGTTTATTCGATCAGGAGATGTCTCCGACTGTCATTCACTGTGATAATCAGATTTGCATAAAACTCTAAGAGAATCCAGTGTTTCATGATCAGTCGAAGCATATTGAGATTAGGTACCACTTCATTTGTGACTGGGTTCAGAGAGGGGCAGTTCAGTTGCAGTATATATCTACAGATGACCAAGTAGTAGATATTCTCACCAAGGCCCTGCCACGGGGCAAGCAGGTCTATTTCAGAGACAGGATGGGCTTGGTGAGGAACACCTTCCTCGGTAAGAGGGAGTGTTGAGTTTTGTACCTTGGGAGGTGTTTCCCATGTGCTTATGACCTCCTTAGCACATGAGGGAAGAAAATTACACTTTCTACCTTGTACTTTTGTCTAATTTCACTTTGACTTTGGATAAAGTGAAATTTAGTCATTTTGGCCTAAAATGACTATTAATTCACAAAGGGGTGAATTAGAGACATAAAGTTGACTTAGGAAACTAAACCCAAAGTGGGTTTGTGACTTAAATGTGAAAGGGGAGATCTCAACCATTGATTAGATGGGAGATGAGATGATCTCAACCCTTCATGTTTTAGGTTTCCTTTTTGGAAGTCAAAAAGGGGCGCAAAGGGTAAAGGAGGGTGCATTCTTCATTGCTTGAGTTGTTCATTGAGAGGGGAGTTATTGCTTGATGGAGATGAGTTTAGTTTTGTGAGGAGAGTTGAGCTAGCGTGCTTGCTTTCATGGAGGAAGGCTTGCCTCTTATCCCTTAGTTTATTTATTGGAGAGGTTTTGTTGTTGAGGAGGGTGCATTGCTAGATTGGGGCATATCAGCAGTTCAAAGACTTCTAGCCATCACATTGCAGTGAGATTAGTTGCAGAGGGAAGCCATTCAGCATAGCTTCATTGTTGTGGAAGGGTTTCCAGATCTGAGTTCACAATTGGCAGTTGGAACAGATTCAGTGGTCCTGGCAGTTTGCATGAGGGGCGCACCATTATGGGGCGCATCTATTGATTTCGAGCTTGTATATCAACTCAGTTGGAGTTGCTATTGTATCAGGTTCTTTCATATATTGTGTTTACTATAACCCTTCTTCTGATTTCCTCATATATACATCCATATTCCAAACTAGATTTCCCCGAGGGGATTTTATCCAGGGTCATGTTGACCAAAAACACCTATGTCTACAAATGCAAAAGATTTAGTTTCTTAGATCTGTTCATATTCAGTAGTAAACGATGTTTAGGTGTGTTATGTTTATTTTGAGATGCATGTACTAACTTTTGGTGACAAAAATGACATGCTAGAGCACCCAAAATTGAGAACATAACTGTAACAACTCAACAAATACTTTTGGACTGTTGGATGTTATAAAACAGCAGAAAATAAATTAACTTACAGTTTAAACTTAGATGCTTTCTTTGGTCAAAGACAGACCAAGAAGGCAAGTTGATAGAACCTGGATTTTTCACAGTGTGCACACACTACCATCTAGACCAAGGCTAGGAAACACCTCCAACCACAAAAATTGGCCCTCAGGCTTTAAAAGAGGGGAAACTCTCCAGTCCTGAAGGATCGGCATATGGTAACCTTGTGTGAGGTCATGTTGACTAGTGCCACGGTCAGTAATGTTCCCATGAATGACTACCCGTTGCTACCACCACACGTTAATATTGCTTCTTTGGAATCTCATTTGTAACTCATCACTCCCTCTTACTGGGAAGTCCTTCTTGACCACACCAAGATTATCCCTTAAGTACACAAACTTCACTATCGACAAAGGCTTGGTCAACACATCTATATCTTCTCATTTGTAGCGACATACTAGAGCTTCATTGCTCTCTTTTTCACCATATCTTTGAGATAATGGTACATGATCTCGATATGCTTGGACTTGTCATGAAACATTGGGTTCTCTTACAACTTCACACAACTCTGGTTGTCACACCAAATACAAGTCGCCTCTAACTCGAGATAAAATAATCCTACAAGAATATTCTAAAGCCACACTGCTTCGTGGCTAGTTGAACACATTTCGATATATTCTTCCTCATCCGTACTGAGCGCCACACTAGTTAGCTTATCCCAAACTGAAGCAACATGCAGATGTACTCTTCCGGTTTGCAACACTATTGGCCCAATCTGAATCAGTAAAACCTTCCAGACTTATCTCACGATCCGAAACATATCTGATTCCATAATCATTTGTACCTTTCAGGTACCTCAACACATGTTTTACTACAATCAAGTGAACACCTCTAGGTTTGACCATATACTAACGCAATGTGTTCACCGCAAAACATATAGTTGGCCTTATGTTCGTTAAGTACATCAATGAACCAATCATTTGTATATACATGGTGGCATCCACTATCTCTGAAGATGTATCACTCAAGAAATTCAAATTCGTCACCATCAGTGTAGGCATGGCTTTACTTTCCATCATTCTAAATCTCTTCAGAATCTCTACAATATATTTTCCTCGATTACAAAAAATCTCACTTGGTCTCTCCCATACCTATAGAACTAAGAAATAATGCATCATACCCAGGTATTTCATCTCGAACTTTGTGGCAAACTTCCTCTTACTATTCGTGATGGGCTTCTCATCTTTTGTTAGAAAAAGGTCATCCACATATAACAGTAATATCACAGGTCCACCATCCAAAACCTTGTAGTACATGTTGAAATCTGCTTTATTTTTGGTAAATCCCAAGCTCATCAGGAAACTGTCAATTCTACCGTACCATGCACTGGGTGCTTGCTTTAATCCATACAAGGATTTATTCAATATGCACACATGTTTCTAACTATCATGTGTCTCGAAGCCTTGTGGTTGCTCCACATACACTTCCACTTCTATTACAATGTTTAGAAAAGTTGTATTCACGTCCATCTGGTGTACCTTCCACTTCATTACTACAGCTATCACAAGTATAGCTCTAATCGAAGTGTATATCACCACAAGAGAAAATTTCTCCTCATAATATATTCCTTCTTTCTAGTAGAAACCGGGTGCCACTAACCTTGCCTTGTACCTCTTGACATTGTCATATGTTGAATGCTTCGTCTTGTAAATCCACTTGGAACTTACCATTGTCTTCTCTTTCATTCTTGGAACCACATCCCAAACATTATTCTTTACAATGGATTGGTATTCTTCAATCATGGAATCCTTCCATTCTTTCTTCTTTGCAGCCTCTTCATAACCGGTAGGCTCAACATCAATAATGTCACTTACCAATGCCACGTAACTAGAGTATGGTCATGGTCTCTTGATTTCTCTGAAGGATCCATCTTGAGCACCATACTTCTCTGCATCCTGAGAAATTTCTCGATCCCAAGCTGGTCTTCTCTTCTTACTATTCATCTTTCGAGATGAATCTGCGGGTCTCTATGGTTCTTCCATATCATGATCTTTTAGTACAACATCATCACATGCATCTATATCCGCAACTCTAGGAGCTTCAGGTTCCTCATCATGGACCTCATATGAATGATTCTATATTGATCTACTGAAGGTTGTATCCACATCGAAGGTGACATCTCTGCTACTCTCAATATGTCGGTGACAAGGGATGTAGAATATGTATGCCTTCTATGTCTCACTATATCTAACAAATATACCCTTCTTGCCTGAAGGGTCTAACTTCGATCTCTTATCCTTGGGGACATGTACATACACTAGACAGAAAAATATCCTCAGGTGGCTAACCTCTGGATTTTCACCTGTAAACATTTCTTCTGGCGTCTTGTTCCCAAGTACACAGTGGGGAATTATGTTACGTACATATACTGTGGTCATGGTTTCTTCTTCCCACAGATGCATCGGTAAATCTTGATTATGAATCATGGCCTTTAATGCTTCCATGATTGTTTGGTTCTTCCTTTTTGCCACACCATTATGTTGATGATTGTAGGGAGTAGAGAGCTCCCTCTTAATCCCAACTTCTTTGCAAAATGCCTTGAATTCATCTGTTGTGAATTCTCCTCTATTATATGATCTCAAATATCTTCTTTTCAGAAAGGTTTTCAACAAGTACCTTGAATTCTTTGAACTTGTTGAATACTTCACTTTTATCTTTCAAAAATTAAATCCAAGTTTTACGTGATAAATCATCAATGAATGAAACATAATATACATACTCGATAAGTGAAGTGGCTGACATTGGTCCACATACGTCTAAATGTATGATGTCCAAGTCTCCTTTGGCTTTGCTATCACTACTTGGAAATGGTTTCTTCACGTAATTTCCTTGTGCTCATCCCTTGCATATGCCTTCATGATTCACTTGGATTTATGGAAAACGTGTCACCATCTTGCTCACGATTGGTAAGGCTTTGTAATGTAAGTGGGAAACAATTATATGACATAGATCACTTGGAGTAATTGTGTTGTGTAATAATGTTGAATTTGAATGTCCCTTCAATTTGTATAAACCTCCTTCTTTAACACCAATCACCACAACATCATCAATACACTTTCCTCTTGGACACATGAGAACTTAACCATCAATGAAAGCAACTCTGAATCCTTTCTCATCCAAAGATAAGATAGAAGGGAGATTCTTCTTCAAATCGGGTACATACAAAACTTCCTTCATCTTCATAGGTTTTCGGTAATCCAATCTGTAAGATGATTCTCCTACTCCTTAATGGGATATTGATAGTCATCACCAAGCTTCACCTTGTGAGGTGAGTCTTTCTGAACTAATTCTAAGAAAGAATCCTTATAACCTGTCATGTGCTTAGAAGCACCACTATCAATAAGTGATGTGTCACTTTCATAAGTAATTGTTGCTGTGAGATCTGATATTAAAACATATTCTTCACTTGAATCATCTTCTTTGGCTCTCTTCTGATCAGGTTCATCGTCTTTTGTGGCATGAGCATGATGTCTTTTATACTTTCCTTTTCTGACTTGGTCTTTTGAGTTGGGAAAGTTTATTGCAATGTGTCCCATATTCTGGTATGTAGCATTTGTAATTTGTGTAATCCTTTTGAAACTTATGTGTCTTATGTGACCCTTGAAACTTCTTGTGTGAGTGAACCTCTTTCTTTCTCTTTCCTTTTCTTGCATGTCCTGCTAGAGCTTGATTTTCCTCATTGCCTAGTTTTTCTTCTCTTGCTACCAGTCTAGATTATTCCTTAGTGCAATCCTACCATAACCTGCTAAATTTTTTTAGCTTTCTTCTTGAATAGATTACATGAATGAATTATTCCCAAGATCTTGGGATACCATTCAATGTAGTCATTAACAATTCAACTTCTTCAATTGTGTCTCCAATGGCTTCAATTTATTCTTTGATTCGAGACACCCTTGTGAAGTAGGATTGAATGGTTTATGACCTATGCATCTTCACACTCTTGAGTTGTGTCCTCAACTTCATCTTCTGGTTGATATTCTTTCTTTCATATAATTAGGATAGGGCATAAAACATTTGCTTGGGAGTTTTCAATGATGAAACATGAGGGATCAAACTATCCTTGATAGAATCGGCAATGATTCTCTTTGCCTTAACCAAACTCTTCTTGTACTTTTCCTTGGAAACATCTTCCTCTGGTTCTGGAACTTCTTCTTTGACATAATCTTCTAGATCATTCTCTTCTAGAATGAGCATCACTCTATACTTCCATGCTCGGAAGTTATCAGCACCCTAAAGCTTCTCATCAAGCTTAGTGTTGGGAGTCATCTTTCCCTGGGACAGAAATATAATAAGAAAGTAGAAACTTTTCAAAGAAATATTTTGAACTTACCAGAGAGTGTGCTATGCCAAAGTGAACTGCTCCAACTTTAGTCTATAGCTGTCTAGACGTCTTGATCTAGGGTTTATGAGGAAACCCTAATTATTCAACTTGAGAAATTTCGAGATATGATCCAGGGAATAGTTGTGCCCTCCTTAGGTGAACTCCTTTATGGATTTTTCTTGACCAGCGTCCTTCAGATAATCTTTAATTTGTCAAAACAGAAATTGTAGCACCTCTCATGAGATGATATAAAATAATATTTGATAATTTAAACACACACATTAAGTGTAATCAAAATTTTATGCTTTCATAGATGGAATAACCTACAACATACTCAAAACCCTTTTACATTTTTCCAATGATAAATATTTTGAATTTGAATCCAAATATATGAATCTAAATAAGAGGAGGAAACAAATAATAAGTTAACTAGAAACATAACAAAATATACCAAGTAAAATACCTCGTCCCTAGTATGTTGAAGATGACCATTTGCAATGTAGTCCTACCAGTAGTAGGAATATTCCTCCAAGCATTCCCTCTTTCCACTTGCCCAGAGGGAAACAATGGAATCTTCCCAGCCAACTAGGAGCCTAATCAACTTCCTAGCTCCAAAAAACCTTTCAGTTTCTTGGCCCTCCATGCTCATGACTCCAAGAACAGCAAAGCACATATTCTCTAAGAACTATCACAAGAATTATATCTTCCAAGAATTTTCCAACCTCTCAACATGCTCCAACCTCTCCCCCTAGAACTAGGGTCAACACCCTACATCAATCCATATTGTGCAACTAATGTTCTTAGAGTCACGTCATCAAACAAACACTCTGGGAAAGTTGTGCATCATGTCAAAACCATACTTACCACATATCATAGCAATATTTTGAATCATAAATTAAATAATAAGTACAACTTATAGAAGACACTATTTTTTTTATGTCTACGACATCCAAGTTACCTCAACACTATGGTCATTTGGTTATCTCATCGCTCATCAACATGTAGGTTAGTTCACCAATAACTCGTATCCATGCATATACATCATAATTTCATATAAGGATCTATACATGTATTGATGTTCAATTAAGAAATGTATGTTTATTTTTATCATGCCTTTCATTTTCTATGCATTCAAACCATAACCTGAACAAGTATCCATGTACCAAAATTATACATTTAAATTTGCATGTTTGAACAATTATTATAACTATCATAATTATGAACATATAACAATAAAAATAGCATGATGAAGCACATAAATAGGTCCATATATACACATGTCAAATGTCTATATCAGTATAACTAAGTCCAAATAGTTACTAAACAATGAATTACTAAGAAGAGTAAAATCAAAGTTATAATTGTCTAAGGTCAAAATATGGGGCGTTACATACACCCACCCTTCAAGAAACTTCATCCCAAAGTTATGGTCATTATCAATATAAGGAAAAATTCATGACACAACTTATATGTGTCTTCTATGATAGAAAACTTGTGTTGTACTAGTCCCATTGGACCTTCACTTGATTAAAACATATTTAGTCTATTAATATATTGATTTTGACTACCCCTATTTAGTATGTACCATACTATATCATGACTCTATTTTATTACCATTGGTAATTAAATTAATGAAAATACATACTTCTCTTACAGATTTATTCTTACTAAGTTCTATATAGGACCCATGTAGTTAGTGTGTAGTCTACTAGTTTGACTTCTAGTTAGAACCTTATCTTATCATCGATTATGTAGTTAAGTGAAYCTTATATTGAGTTAGATATAAATTTYATTGATTCATACATATAATYCCACCTGAGATATCTTGATCATTATAAACAATCATTATTGTTTTTTATTATCACTCTAGCTTGACAATACATAGGCCATCACTCATGAGATTGGCACAAAATGTTTTCCATGRTTRCGAAAATGGGCTAAGATATTGCTAATCGATTGTCATTTGATATCATCACTCCCTCATCAAAATTAATTTTTTTTTTTAAATAAAGAGTTTCTTCATAGGGAAAAAACATTCTTAGAGACCAAGTAATTGCTTGACTGATTAGTGCATTTCAAGGTGTGAGCTCCCATTTATACACCTCACCCCTCCACGACACTCCATTGGAATTTTTACTACCAAATAAATTTATGGGTGAAAGTGTTGGCCTTTTCCCAAGGGATACCCCTTTTTCTCAAAGCATTCTTTCATTCATTTTTTTAGTCAACTAGCGTTATCTAAGGTACTTATCACTTATTATACTAAAGTTACCAATCCTTCACAAGATATACATGAACTCCGCTACTTTAGTATGATTAAGTCAACTCAACAATTAAACATGATTTGACCTAACATCACATTGGTTGATATACCCCATCACACATTATGATATAAATAAAAATAAGGTCATGATATTTAATTTATCATTCCAAACTCAAGTTTTAGGTTCACAACATAGAACCACTTATAGTATACCATATGACCACACTAGCCTAGGTAATTGATTAAAGACAATCTATCACTGCTATGGTGGTAGACTTGGCACTACACCCTCTATAGGGTCAAAAAAATTCCACTCACACTTAAGTGTAGAAGCAACCCAAGAGCATAAGTTACGCTCCTAAGCTAGCAAAACTTTCAACGGCACACCACACCAAAGTCTCCATCAACTAAGTAATCTTTTCTAGCCAATGGTAAATTGCTACATGGCCCTCCCTCTATGGAGAATAAGTATCACCAGAAAAGTCATAGATATTCTCATACGCAAAACATATAATACAAAATAATTAAGAGTAGAACACATCATTAGTTGTTTCTGATAATTATAAATATTATGGAGACCTTAAAATTCGTTGACCTCCCCATGAAACCAACATCTTGCTAACTTGTAAGTGGTCAATGTCTTTCTTGTAACAATGATGTGTCCTTCACTCTTAGCATTATTAAGGTTATATTCTCCCTTATGATCAATACAAACCATGTTTATGACTATGTTTTCATTTGAAATTAATTTTACTAAAGGCCTTCCACTTATTTGCAAAGTGGAGGATGACCCATGAGTTTTACATCACACAATGTTTCCCACATCAACACATTATTTTCTAGGTTACAAGATGTGTTTCAATACTATCACCCTTAATCTTAAAACATATCAAGTTGGACTTTAATTATAATATGCACTTTGACTTCTATTCCACACTCTAATAAATAGATTCCACATTCTAGCTTGAAATGGTTACATAAAGCTACTCCTATAGTCATTGTCTTGCTCACAATGTCATGTACTTTGCAATGCTTTGAATGCATTAAAATTTCTCATGTAACACACTCTTATAGCATCGTTGTCGTCGTCGTTGTCGTCGTTGTCATGATGATGATGATGATGATGGTGATGAAACGATGACGAGGAGGAGGAGGAGGAGGAGGAGGATGACGACGACAATGACGACAACGACGATGAGGATGATGATGTCTAAATGTATAGAGTGCACTTCAAGAAATCTACACAAGGGTGTTAGAGTGAAGGTCAAGTAATCTACATGAAGTTTCCACGTTTCACTGTGCACAACTACAGGTGCATACATCAATAATTGAAGAGAGTTGGTAGAACAGTGCCTAAATCTATGCGGTGTTGTGGTTGGATCAATTAGTCTTTCTACCAAGATAATTATTAGCACAACTTATGATTATTTTCAGGTTGTTATATTGTGGTTTAGTTGGGCTAGGACCGGTTATATTGTTTAGTAATTAGTCTATGTATGTGAGCACCCAGACACCGCGAAGAGAAGTTAAGATTTATCTTGAAGATTATTGTCTTAAAATGAAATGGAATTTTTTTTCTTTTATAGCCACGGAAGTCCAAGTTGTGACCTAATAACAAATTCTTGGAGACAATGATGACGTTGTTTCAAGGAAATTGCACATGAAACTATTTTGTGAAGTAGAGAGTATGTAAATGTTGGGAAGTTGGACTTACTCCTTTGTAAAATAAAGTGAATAGGTTGTTTGTCAATTTGTATTTGTACTAAGTACGAGTGCTTTCAAATTTTACCACTTGCGGATTCATTCGATTCATATAGTCTTGATTTATTCGATGCCCATTTGGGCAAAGATTGGAGATAGAATTCTTCCTTAATGACCTAATTAATGCATACTGAGCTTAAAAAAAAACATAGTTCATTATTGTTTCATTAATTAGAAGGGTTGGGCCTAACTTTGTTTCATAAATGAAGCTTATCGTTTTACCCCAAGGTTAACTTGCTTTTTGATTGAATGCAAATCATTAAAGAAAATATCTAGTAGAATTTTTAAAGTGTGGATTTTTATTTATTTATTTAGGCTAGAATTGTGTCATGTATGAAAAAAAAAATTGATAAAGGACACTCAACAAGTTATTTTGTGTGACCTTTCCCAAAATCCAACAAACCCTATACATCGAAATTTTAAGATAATGAGATTATAGATTTGTGTCCTTATTTCACCTGCTAAATCTCAAGAATAAAAACGTGCCAAAAAAAATATAAGAAAAAGTCGATTCATTCGGAATTCATTTCCTTCATCAATTGTGATTGATGCACAAAATTAAGGATAGTCCCAGATGTTGAGTTTCTAGATATGTTTGACTATATGATAAGGCAATAGGAGTTATGAGTCTTAATATTGGTCTAACTGAGCATTTTTCTCCAGCAACAATGTGAAAGTGGAAACAATCAAAGTCTTATGTGGTGTGCAGTATTGTTATGAAAGGAGGATTCCATGCACATACCTTGATCTAGGCCATGTAAAAAGAAACCCTATAACACGCTTCTCTTCATAATTTCTTGCAAGTGTGGAATCCTCATCACCATCTTAGCATCCGAGAAATCCCCTCGTTTGCTAAGAACGTATTTTTCCCTAAATACATCCCATTTCAAAATCCCCTTGTTCGCACATTTCTCCTCGTTAACTACACCCCTTGCACCGAATCTCGTCATACTACCGAATTTCATGAGCACATCCAAACCCCCACGGTTTCCAAGAATCTTGTCTCGACCCAAATGTAGCACGCCAACATCTATCATCCATCGTGTTTCCGAAAATTGGATTGCTCTCATTGAACACTCTCTTGGATTTTTTTTCTCGGCAACAATAGCACCTATCTCCTCTGG
>ML801206.1:13483-25451 GCA_009831015.1 Picea engelmannii
GAATTAACACTCCTCAAACCCTCAAGATCGAAGGATATATCATAAAGAAAAAGGTAATAGTCCTAATTGATTCTGGTAGTACTCATAATTTCATTCACTATAAATTATCCAAGGCTCTCAATTGATTTGTATATCTAGTGCCAGAGTTTTAAGTAATGATCGTAGATGCAGGAACTATCAATTGTTCAGGAAAATGAAATAAGATCAATCTTACTATGGGAGAATATGTAATTAATAGTCCAATAATTTCTATACCCATCGGTGGTGTTGGTTTCGTACTATGAATTGAATGGTTACAATCATTAGGAGAAATGGCTTTTAATTTTCAATAACATTTCATGAAATTTTCATTGGAAGGAAAGGAAATTGAGTTAAGGTGTATCACAGGGAAACCCAGTAAGGTGATAAGCTCTAATGACATGAAAAAATTATTGAAAAAGGGGAATGAAGGTGTAATTGCACAACTATGCTCACTAGATGTTCACACATCTAAGCCATATATTTCCCTAGATCTCCAAGGGATCATTGTTATAACCCTAATTTGCACCATACATGCTTACCTGGCATCAGGCCATCTTAGACCCCTTCTTTGCCAAAACACTGTTGAACAACTCTTCTTAAAAACACTTTTTATAAAGGCCCACATGCCCTGCTCCATTACTGCACGCATGTACATGCTTGTTGACCCAAAACAACCTGCGTGTACCTACAAAAGAACAAAAAAAGCAATGTTGTCGATGGAACACACAGCTTTGGGTGAGTTAACTGAATCTTCCAGCCATGCATGGATGAGGGTTCATTGAAATGCCTAGCTTCTTCTAGCCTATAAAAGAAGGGTTAGGGGTCCCATTTGGAAGAGGAAAATCATAGTAAAGAAACTATACCCAATTGTACATTCCCTGTGTCCCAACCCTTTAGCCATCCTCATGCAAAGATAAATATAGAGCAAAGACGTTGAAGGATAGTTGAAGAGGAGCCCAGGACCAGGTTCGTGGAGCAGCGGTCAGCCTCATCATTGTAAGTTGATTTTTTGAAGTTAATAATAAAGAGATACTTTTCCCATCCCACCATATGAGGTTCTTATGATTTGTTGTATACTTGTTTATTGAATCTCTAACCCATTAATCTATATATCGAATGCATGTGGAGTTTTTTGTTTGTTTTGTGTGAATGCAGGTCAGCCTTGGGAGGAGAGTTGCAATCAAAAAATGATCAAAAGTAAGGAAGGATCTACATCAAACACCCATAATAATGTACTCTCCCTTAACTATGTATTTGCTTAAGAATAATGGGGATTAGGTCTGGGACGAATGTAGAAAGTAGAGATCTTTAGGTCTTTTATGCATGCATATTTCAACCCTAATTATTATTCCATAGAGGGATTTCCCACTCAGAAAAAAATTGGTAACCATACTGGGGAGATCTCTAGGGTTCCTGGGGATATTTTTGGGTATTTTTAAGAACTGGTTTCATTTTCCTGTTTTTAAACTTTCTACAAAAGTCTGAGCTAATAGAGATTTTGGTCTTCCATACCAGTTATATCTATTTCTTTGCTTGACTATAATTTTTCAAGACCCACAGAGGTACACACGACCTGTATAAGGTTTACACGGGTGTACCCACGCCCTGCATTCTCACAACCCACGTGTACACGCTACCTGAGGAAGTGGCAGTCGCGTGTGGATTCCAAAAAATTGCTTTTAAAGAGGCAATCATCCTCTTCCCTGTCAGAAGTAGTCCTTCTCAGGGGTTTTCTAGAAATCTTTCTAGTCTTTGTTGTTTGCAGTCTATAGCTTACGTTTACACTTCGGATTGGTTTGTTCTATGAAGTTTTCCTTGATCTGTTTTCTTTTTCTGTTAAAGTGAGTATCTGGGTCTTCAAGAGATTTTGGTTTTCAGTACCAGTAGTCTCTGCTTGGGCTGGATTTCTTGGATTTTTATTTTGTTTCAGAGTTTCAGAGATACACGCGACCTGTATAAGACCATCACACATGTACACGCACTCTAACTTTACACAGTTCGTGTGCAAATGCGTGTTGTTGAACTGTCAGTTGTGTGCTTGAGGAGAAGTTTTTTATTGAAGGTGAGGCAGTCATCCTTTCCTTTGACAAGAGATATACCTCTCAGGTTTCTTTGGATCTCTATCATAACGGTTAGTAGCTTAGGTTTGATCACAACAATAGCTTTCTTTTTCATTTAGAAGTTTTCCTCAAAATTTTCTTTTATGGGGTTTTTAGACAGGTGTTAGAGTCTGATTTTAAGTTGCTTGTGTGTGATTTTTACAGTGACTCTTTGTGATCTGTTCTTAGGCCATGAATTTTTTCTTGGTTTTGACTTGTTGGTATTTTTCATTTTTTGCTTTGTGAGCATTCAAAGAAAAAAAAAATTATTTCTTTGATTGGTTAAAAAGTGTTGTTTTTTCATTAGTGACCAGGGAAAAGTCTTTGCTTTCATAAGTTCTTGACAGTTTACTTAGATCATAAGTAGCTTGTAGTCAAGTGAAATCTTGCTTTGGGTTTTCTAATTCAAAGATCTTAGAAAAAAAAAATTAATTTGAAAAGTTGTTTAAAGAAAAGTTTTAGTTTCCAAGCTTTCTGTTTGTTTTACTTTTGTCTTTCAAACATCATTAGTTTCACTTTCATAGCCTTTGACTTAAGACAAGTCATAAAATTAATGCTAAATCTAAAATTCATTAGAATTTTTAAGTTTGTAGGGTCAACCAACTAGTTTAGGGTTAGGGCCTTGAATTAGGTTGGAGAGGAAACTTTTCAAGGCCATTAAAATCAAACATTGGAGTCTGAGTTAGGGAGTGTCAAAGTCTAGTATCGTGAAAGTTATCAGGTACCCCCCTCTAACACAGGGGATAAAAATGAGATCACATGCAAAAAGGTAGTGGAGATAACCCCTCCAAAGCTAGACCAATCGTAGTGGAGAACACATATAGAGGGCTTGTTTTGGGATTCTGTCGATTGCATTTTCCATGAAGCTTCATGGGTCTCGATTCCATTCAAGGTCCTCATTTGTCTTCCAGACCACTTGATTTTGATACCCTTGACAAGTTTTGGGCTCGATACCCTACTCATTGTGGTCTACCTAACTTTCGAATGTACCTGCCTGGTGACTGTTCGTGCGTTGGCAACCTAGTTGCCTATCTTCTTAGGGACATACACAGGTGACTGCGGAGGTATACCGCGATACCTGGGATAGACATCGGGCCACACTTTGTAGAGTATACCCATAGGGTGCTTCCGTGTTTGAGTTGAACTTGCACCAACAAGTTTCTCTAGTGTTGGTTGTTGTAACTGTTCTTCCAATTAGTTTAGTGTTTGCTTGTCTTATCTTGTAGGGAATTTTTAGTGTGTGTTGTTTTTTGAACGATTAGATAGCCCTACATTGTCTTTGATATTCTCACACAGTGGAGTATCACAAGATCTGTCTGTCACGAATGCTTCTTGGCATATCACCAGTTACACTGGAGCCACCCCCGCCACCACTATGACGAAAACTAGACCAACAAGGGTCTTTTGAAGTGACCGGGTCACAAGAAACTGTGCCCGACCAACATCCATAGGAATCGACTATTTTAGACTTTGGAATGAAATCTCTTGGTCCACCTGAAACCTCAACCACTGATCTTTCGGCACCCATCATCATACTGATTCATCCTTACGAGTGCCAGACAGTGTCACAGGCAGCAATGGAAACAAATGTTGTTACTCCTCTTGAGAATTCTTCAATTCCCACTACAGTTGTCACCATAAGAGAGTTTCCACCTCCTAACCCATCGTCACCAGTCTAAGCCACCATGGTCTTGTCCACCTCTACCTTGCACAGTGGTCCGATCCCATCTATGGTGGCGACCACAACCCCTTTCCCACCAAGTGCAACAGGCCCTCTGTTCTAGTACTGGATGCCTAGTTTAGGTACAAGTCTTGTAATTTATTACTCCACTTCACAGACTTTAGGTCTAGGGGCAAGGAGCTCTAATGATCCTCTGGAAGGTCACATAGGGGGAATTCCTACTCCTTTTAATTCTTTCCCTTATGGGGGAGTTCATACACCTCCTTCATGCCCTTCGCTCAGTGGCATGCACTAGCCATCTACCGGGCCACATGCACACCATAGTTTACTTGGTCCAGGGAGTCAAGGACCACCTTCGCATAATATGCTGGTAGGTTCGACATCATTTTCTTTGTTCGGTGCATTCGGTAACAATACCTTCTCATCAGCTACTTTCCCGACTGGGGGAAACCTCAGTTTTGGACAACCTATTCCTATGCAAGGTAATATTCCTGCACTGGGGGAAAACCCAGGAACTTCTTCCACATCATGGCCTTGGAATTCTTGGCAAGGATCTGTTCCTTCATCGAGAATGTTGATCTGGGGAAATTATTTCCACTATTAATGGCACCCTAGACAAGGTACTATACCCATCCCTATAGGACCAACATGGGGCAACCCGTCCTAAAAGTCCTCTGAATGTAATGCACGCCCATCCATCTATGTCCTATTTTGGGAATCAACCGATGATGTCTCCTCACATGAAAAATCGGTATGCTAGTCATGACCATGGTTTTTACGAGAACCCAAGCTAGCAGTCGAACGTTTTCTGGAAACTTGGTGCCAGTCAAACTCCAGGTCCCTTTTTCCCAGGTTATCACCAACAACCCAAACTACCTTTCCTGGCAACCTTGCATTTTCCATATTTGACAAGGTTGTTGAATGACCCTATCTGTCACGATCCGCCCTGGCCTCCTATGCCGATGAAGTTTCCTTCGGACATACCCAAATTTGAAGCCAAGCCTAATGAAGATCCAGGCGATCATGTGACTACCTTCCACCTTTGGTGCTCATCTAACTCGATGAAAGATGACTTCGTACAATTGTGATTGTTTCATTGTACTCTCATTGGGAGTGCCACGAAATGGTACATTGAGTTCGACATCTCAATATACTCTTCCTTTGGCGAATTGGCATTGGTCTTCCTAAACCATTTCCAATTACCTGTGAGATACGACGCTGGCACAAAATTGCTGGCCAATTTCTCACAGAAAAAAGCGGACCATATCTCGGATCACATCCAAGAATGGAGATGCCAAAAGAGTTTAATTAAGGTACTAGTCCCACCAGCATTTCTACTTGAGTGGTTTCTTAAGTCTTTGGTCCCACAGTTATCCAAAGACATCACTACTTCAGGAGTGTTTTTTGAAGAAGATGCCATCATGAGAGCTCAACAACTTGAGCTCATTTATTCTTAGTCTAGTTTATTATACGAGATCTTGCTAGATGCGCCATGCTCAATGCTTGACAAAACCAGACAGAGATATGGAACACATGCCGATGGTATTGTTGGTTCAGCACAAGGAAAGTCAGTTGAGCAACTGACGACACAGTTGCAACAATTGTCTATACAACACACAGTGGCTAGCCAAACTACTGCTTTGACTGCTCCCACTACTCAAACGTCGGATGTACACACAATGCAATAGACAAATCCAAAGTCCACCTAGCAACCTAAAGGAAATAAAAAACAATGAAAGAAGGGTAAAACAATGACATGCATCCCAAAAGGCGCGTTCCAAAAATCTTCTCACAACCCAAACGCAAGAGCCACCTAGAACTATTCTATGGTGGAATATTTGTCTCAAATACCTTCTGCAATGTCTGCTTTGGAGGTCCTCCAAAGCTTCCCTTCCCAGAGGAAAGCTTTGTTAGCCGCTCTAGGATCTACCGAGACTTGTAATATGGGTATCATCATGCTAGATACAACCAACTTAAAACCTTGTCTGTCATACCACGTAGCATTTCAGATAGTAGTGGCTCACCCCACGAAAACTTTTACTCGAAATATTTTCTGCACGGTGGTTGATGAGGGTGCCTTGACATGCGTTATGTCGTTGGCATGTTGGAAGACCATTGGCTAGCCCGTTTTGTCTCTGTCACCCACTCTTCTCACTTCTTTTGACGGTCATTAGTTTCGACCACATGGTATCATTCCCTCTTTTCCAGTGAAATTGGGAGGGAAGACAGTCTGCGTTGAGGTAGAGGTAGTCGACACGTCTCTTGACTATAATATTTTCTTAGGAAGGAGTTTGACTTATTCCATGCAAGCAGTGGTTGTTACAATTTTCTGGGCCTTGTTGTTTCCACATGAGGACCGGATTGTGACCATTGATCAATTGTCTTTTTTCAGATCTGACCATTCATTGGGGGTGTTCGCGGTCCCGATGATTGACAATCCTCAACCAGGCATAGTCAATGTAGGGATTGGTTTGTGCCCATGTTTGATGGATACCTTCGATTACTCGCCCCCTCAAGGCGATGTCAAGTTCATATCCGACTGCCATAAGGTTGAGATTTTCCAAGTTTTGTCATTTCACATGAATTACTTCACCGATCCGTGGATACTTCCTTCCCCATCAGACATGATGGAAGGGACAGGTCACCTGGGTATGTCTATGCCCTTGTCCACAACTGAAGTAGCATCCTCTTTAGTCCAGCAAACTTCGGCCATCCTAGATCCAACTCTTGCACAAAATTTAGATCTACCTCTAGAACCTATTTGGGCTCAATGTTCTCTCATTGACACCGATTCCTTAGACTTAGTCTTGCCCTTTGATGAAGTAGTATTTGAAGCAATGACTAGTCCGGACAAACCCTGGGATGATCTTCATTACAGATCATACTTCCTCCCAGAGTTCAGCAGAATCAAGGCCGAAGAATTCACCTTGACTATGATTGGAGATAGGTCTTGTCCTATTAATCCCTTAGCTACACTTGAGGTTTATGCTGAGGGTAATATGGAAACCATCATTGAAACCATACCGATCAATATCTCCAAAACCCCTGGCGACACAGATAATGTTTTCGTCGGAGCATATTTCTCCCCCGAGGAGATACCCGACATCGACCCACAAAGTGTCGATCATGAGCTAACTTTGTTGTTTTTCAAGCTCACTTTGAGATCCAAAAGCAACATCTGGAGAGACTGCATTTATGCTTTTCGATCTCGTCTGGATTAACTAAGAAAAGTAACCTCTATGGGTCTTATTTTAAGCCCTCTTTAGACCCTCTAAACATGAAAATATTGTCGAGCGATCTTGTGGCCTTTCACGCTCGTCAAACTGAAATTTGAAGTCACGTCTATCCAACAATAGTTTACCCCTTTTTTGGTCTAGACAGTCAACTCCACGAACAAAGGTATACTCTATGGAACTTCAGTTCTCCAGAAGAGCACTCTTAGGTATCATTTGAACCCTTTTTCGGGCTCAAGGGACTAAATTTACGAAAAAGGAACCCCCACGGAGTCCATAGTTAAGCTCTTTTCAAACTCCCTAAAATTGAAAAGATCGTCGAGTGACCTTATTATTTCACACTCGTTAAAATGGTCCAGAAGAACATTCCTGACGGAGTCCATAGTTAAGATTTTTTCAGACTCCTTAAAAATGAAAAAATGGCTAACGGATCTTGTCTTTATCACACTCGTTAAAATGGTTTTGAATAGACGTCTTTTCGGTGCTAGTTTACACCTTTTTCGAACTGAATAGACTACCTTCGAAAAAGGTACCCCAATGGAGTCTCCTTTTACGTTTTTTCAGAGTCTCTAAATATGAAAAACCATTGAGCTTACCTTCTCTGGGCTCATTAAACTTACATCGAAGGACGTTACCATTGTGTGTTTTGTTAACCACATTTGCATACCTACGTCTTTCGTCTAAATGTCGGCTCCATGTTGCTCTCAATTGAACCATCTAAAGCATACCTTAAACGCAAGCCTTGTAGCACTTTGTTTGTGCATCTTGACACCTTTGGCCCCTAGAGGATTTTTCCTGAGTATCATTATTCTGAACATTAGTCTTGTCTTGCGCCTTGAACTTGTATGTTTGTAACACTCGTTCCTCCATAGTAACATAATGTCCCTTTATTCTTTTTTCCAAAAATCATTGAAAAAGACAAAAAAAATCAAATATACCCCAAAAAGAGGAAGGGAAAAGTATTTTCTTTATTGGCAGCACAATAAGTCACCCTTGGATAATGCACATATGTCCATTTTTTCGTCAAACTATGGGATGTAATACGACCTTAGGAAGATGTTATCACTACATAGAGTTGTGTCCTCCTCCATTTGGTTATTCTTCCAAACATATGGAGAGTTTGTGTTGCCTCTTGCTTCGTAAACTTATGATTAATTCCATGATGCTTGAGTCTCATCATTTGTCGTGTTGTTGTCGAAGGGAAGTTTCTACCAAGCCTGAGTCAACCCCTTTGTAATTTGTCTCTTGCCCTCATACCTGGCCATCCTGAATGTCCAATCAAGTCTTTGTTCGAAATCAATGAAGCCTTCAGTTTGATCATCAAGATTCTCTAGTCCATGACCGATGATCCATCGAAGACCTCTGGGTAGTGAATTCGTACACTCATATTACACTCCTACCTGAGTTTTGAAGATTTTGAAGTTGTTGCTCGAGCTCTGAAGACCTCATCTCTAGCCATCAGGCTTTATCAACTTCTGAGAAGATGGATACTCTACATGTATATCTTTTTGATTTCGAGATGTAGCTCCACTGTGTATTGTTCATGGATACACTTTATATAGTTGTCTGACATGGATATATAGTTTATTTGATTGGTATCCATGTGTTTATTTCATCCCGAGCATGGGTATGCTCGCCTCGGTGAGACAATTGTTATGTTTGTAGATGGCGCCTCCTGATTTCTGGTCCCTGGGCTCACTTGGTCGGCACATCAGTAAATATTGGTAATGTATTTTTGCCATCAGATGCTCTTCTTACCTCACACACTAGGGGGAATTTGTTATAACCCTAATTTGCACCATACATGCTTACCTGGCATTAGGCCATCTCAGATCCCTTCTTTGCCAAAACACTATTGAACAACTCTTCTTAAAAACACTTTTTATAAAGGCCCACGCACCCTGCTCTATTACTGCATGCATGTACATGCTTGCTGACACAAAACAACCCATGTGTACCTACAAAAGCATAAAAAAAGGAAATTTGTCGACGGAGCACATAGCTTTGGGTGAGTTAACTGAATCTTCTGGCCATGCATGGCCAAGGGTTCATCCAAATACCAGATGTTTCTTTCATATCTCAAAGCGAGCTTGAAAAATAAAAAATTTAGCTCATGATCGACACTTTGTGGGTCGATGTCGGGCATCTCCTCGGGGGAGAAGTATGATCTGGCGAAAACATTGTCTACACTGCCAGGGGTTCTAGAGATATTGATTAGTATGGTTTTAGAAATGGTTTCCATATTACCCTTAGCATAGACCTCATGTGTAGCTAAGGGATTAATAGGACAAGACCTATCTCCAGTCATAGTCAAGGTGAATTCTTCGGCCTTGATTCTGCTTAACTCTGGGAGGAAGTATGATCTGTGATGAAGATCATCCCAGGGTTTGTCTAGACTAGTCATTGCTTCAATTAATGCTTCATCAGGGGGTAAGACTTAGTCTAACGAATCGGTGTTAGAGAGAGAAACTTGAGCCCAAATAGGTTCTAGAGGCAGATCTAACTTTTGTGTGGGAGTTGGATCTGGTTTGGCTGAAGTTTGCTGGACTAAAGAGTAAGCTACTTCATATGTGGAAAAGGGCATGGACATGCCCGAGTGCCCTATCTCTTCCATTGTGTCTGATGGGGAAGGAAGTATCCACGGATCGGTGAAGTAAGTCATGCGAAACAACGAAACTTGGAAAATCTCAACCTTATGGTGGTTGGATATGAACTTGACATTGCCTTGAGGGGGCGGGTAATCGAAGGTATCCATCAAAGATGGGCACAAACCAACCCCTATGTTGACTATGCCTGGTTGAGTATTATCAATCATAGGGACTGCGGACACCCCCAATGAAGGGTTAGATCTGGAGAAAGTTAATTGATCAATGGTCACAATCCGATCCTCATGTGGAAACAACAAGACCCAAAAAACTGTAGCAACCACTTCTTGCATGGCATAAGTCCAAATCCTTCCTAACAAAATATTGTAGTCAAGATATGCATCGACTACCTCTACCTCAACGCACACGATATTACCTCCCAATTGCATGGGAAAAGAAGGAATGATACCATGTGGTCGGAATGAACAATCGTTGAAAGTAGTGAGAAGAGTGGGCGATAAAGACAAAATGGGCTGGCCAATGGCCTTCCAACATGCCAATGACATAACGCATGTCGAGGTGCCCTCATCAACCACTATGCGGAAAATATTCTAAGTAAAAATTTTTGTGGGGTGAGCCACTACTATCTGAAACGATACGTGGTACGACAGATGAGGTTTTAAGTTGGTTGTATATAGCATGATGGTACACGGATTACAAGTCTTGATAGATCCTAGAGTGGCTAACAAATCTTTCCTCTGGGAAGGGAAGCTTTGGAGGACCTCCAAAGTGGACATCGCACAAGGGGTTTGAGACAAATCTTCCACCACAGAATAGTTTTGGGCGGCCCTTGTGTTTGGGTTGTGAGAAGATTTTTTGAACGTGCCTTTTGGGATGCGTGTCATTGTTTCGCCCAAAGTCTTCTCAATCTGTAGAGGAAGAGATGGAATTTCAGCTTCTTTTCCCTTCTCAGAAGTGCTTGGTTTACTGTAGTCATGTGCTCTAGTGGATATAAAAGTATCACCCTTCATCATATATACATTCGTGGATGTGGGATTGTTCAAAGGCGAAGAGGGTCCTTGACAAGGAGGTGAAGTCTAAATCGTGAAACACAAGGAGGCGAAGTGATTTGCAAACCAATTAGTTGTTAATTTTAATCATTCAGTTACATATTTAGCTTCATCCTCATGACACAAAGTGCATGAGGATGAGGCAATCAACAAACTATTCTTATCATAGCAAATAGATGTCCACCAATTGACTTACGCAAGATCTGGCACTTAACTTAGTGCATTGGGATCTTCCATATTAGTACTGGATCGTAACAGGTAGATGGTACCGGATCATGACAAAGAATAAAATGTGGTACCGGATCATGACAAAGTGTGGCCGTTGGTACCGAATCGCAACAGGCAAGATTTAGTACCAGAGCGTTCAGTACCAGATTCAGACAACAACAGTCTTGGTGTGCAGGTATCAGACAGCTGAGTTGGTACAGGAACGCTAGACATCTAGAGGTCAAGGATTCACATATGACAAATTGAGCATTAGTACATGAAATATTTAATTCCTTAACTCAATAAACCACAAATTGCATGAATTAACCATACTTTACCTTATGACCTTATTATTGGTAATTGGTAGCATTCTTGTCATTTACTCAAGCTTTAGGTAGGACAAAAAGGTATAGGTGAAGAGTATAATAGGGTAATGGGAATGTCAATTTCCCGTCTCAACATTGCCCCATGCCAAAATCATTGCATGTCCTCATGCAACTGAAAACAAAACCCAAAATTTTGCAAAACTTGAGACTGTGTTCTTTACTTTGGTGGATCAATGATGTTGATGGCTGAAGCCTCTTCTCTTAGCTCCCTTTTGATGACCCTAATGTATTGTAGGAGTCATAATACCTTCTTAATCGATTTTAGGGCCTCCTTCAAAATGCAATAGAATCCTAAGGTGATAAATGAAAGTCACGACATACCTGCCTTCACAGGTGACAAGTCATTGAAGACTGGTAATTATTGGATGATATTCTTCTTTGATGTAGTTCCTAGGGATCCCTTTCTTCCAGTCAGGGTGCTGATGATCTACCTTCGAGAATTGTTGGCACATTTCTTTGTTAATTCCTACACCTTTGAAGTATTTAGCTCCTCTGCTAGGTAGTCATGTAACCTCCCTTACGATTGCTTCATTAATTATTAGATGTAGATTGCCTATACGTGCAATCTCTCCATCATAACCTTGTATAAATTCCTGAGATATCTTCTCGTTCCAGCCTGTAAATTTTTCTAGAAATGGTATCCACTCCAATCTAGCATATTTTTCTTGACATAATTGGTATTCCTC
>ML801206.1:38065-55664 GCA_009831015.1 Picea engelmannii
GATCTGGGCACATAAATCTGAACCACCCGGTCTTGCTTGTTGCTTACCACGGGCGCGTTGTCGCCCAAAACTTTGGACAAGTGGGTTTTTACCCCTTCTTTTTCGTTATACCCCCTTATACAAGAAATATCGCTAACATTTAGCTCCATGGGGGATAGAGTCATCCCTG
This sequence comes from Picea engelmannii, assembly GCA_009831015.1. Classification (NCBI taxonomy): domain Eukaryota; kingdom Viridiplantae; phylum Streptophyta; class Pinopsida; order Pinales; family Pinaceae; genus Picea; species Picea engelmannii. The sequence continues at coordinate 38,235 of ML801206.1, forward strand.
TGATGCTCTAAGAACTCTTTTGCAGACTTAGTGCCTTTGCTGTTGGGCTATGGAGTCATTTATTAGTCCGAAAAACAAAAAAAAAACAATATTTACAAAATAAAAACAAAACGAGCCGACTGCGGCTCAAAGAAAACGTTTCTTTAAGAAATGCCCATTAACTGGGCCATTAAAAACTTCATTTCCTTCCAGATCCTGCAACCTGTAAGTGTTGTTGGAAAACACTTCAAGGATCTTGAAAGGCCAGAACCAGAGGGCATCGAATTTACTTTGTTTTCCCTTTTCCTGCCTGGGTGCATCCCACTTGAGCACCAGGTCACCCTGCTCAAACTCTTTCTTCTTGCTTTTCCTGTCAAAAGCCTTTTTGATATTCTGCTGACGGTTGTAAGCTCTGTCCAGGACCTGTTCTCTGATCTGCTGCACTTCCACCATCTGATGAATTCTTCTGAGCACATGGTTAGGTTCTCCTTCATAGTCTTGGAGGAGATTCGCCATAGGCAAGGAAAGATGAGTGGGGAAGACGACCTCAATCCCATAAACAAGCTGGAAGGGTGAGAGACCCAGGGATTTCTTCGTCGTCACTCGATCAGCCCAAAGTGCGAATTTGAGCTTTGAATCCCAGGCCCATTTATTATCCTCTAATATCTTTTTGATAACCTTGATTAAGCTTTTATTAGAGGACTCTGCCAGTCCATTTCCCTGAGGATAGTAGGGAGTGGAGTGAATCAGTGAAATCCCGAATTGGTCACAAAATTTGGTCAGAGACTCAGACCGAAACGGGGAAGCATTGTCAGTGACTATTTTGCTAGGGCAGCCGAACCCAACTATGATGTCTTCCAGGAAGCTGATGATTACTTTGTGAGAAGTGCTTCTGGTAGGGACAGCTTCTATCCATTTAGTGAAGTAGTCAGTTGCTGTCAAAATCCATCGGTGTTGACCACTTGAGGGGGGATGAATTTCCCCGATGAAGTCCAATCCCCACTGCTGAAAGGGCGCTGAGACCACCACAGGCTTTAATGGCAGGGATTTGAGCTGCTGCTTCCCTGAGAATTTCTGACATTTGATGCAAGCTCTAATTTCCCTACAGACATCAGGAAATAAGGTGGGCCAGTAGTACCCAGCTCGGAGGATTTTGTGAGCTATGGTCTTCCAAAAATAATGGCCTCCACAGAGACCACTATGGAAATCATTCATAACTTTCTGGGCCTGCTATGGGTCCAGACACATTAGTAATACCCCTTGGGGGTCCTTCCAATACAACGCTTGGCCAATAAGACAATATCTGACAGCTTTGAGCTTTAAAGCTCTGGTTTTACCCTTTTCCATTCCATCAGGTGGTCTCAACTCCTGCAGGAAATATAAGATATCTTCGTACCAGGGGCATATTGATAGTGGCACATTGCTTTGGGAACCCCTGTCGGATGTCTCGTCTTGCTCATTGATCAAATTGATTTCTAATGCTTTATAATTGGATTCGGCCAGGAGCTTGGCCAAACACTGCCCCTTTATTATCTTAGTGGGCCTAATTTCCAGGTCAAATTCTAGGATCCTGGCGATCCATTTACTTCTTCTTCCGTCTATGTCAGGCTGTATAAGAATGTCTTTCACAGAGGTTGAAGGGACATATGCAATGATATTTGAGTGTAAGACATAGACCCTGAAAGCTTTGAGAGATTTCACCAAGGCATAAGCCTGCTTTTCCATGATCTCGTATCGGAGCTCTGCGTCTCTCAGCGCCTTGCTAAAGAAGGCAATAGGTTGTTCTTGCCCTTGATCATTTTTCTACAACAGGACCGCTGCTACTATGTCAAAGGAGGCAAAAGAAAATATCATAAAATCTTTAGAATAATCTGGACTGATCAACACAGGAGCCTCAGTTAATGCTTTCTTTATTTGGTCAAAAGACTTCCTGGGTTCAGCAGTCCATTTTATTCCATGGCCCTTCCTGAGCATTGTTGTGATATGTTTCACCAATTCAGCAAAATTTGAGACAAACCTTCTCAGGAAATTAATTCTTCCCAAAAATTCTTGGACGTCCTTTTTAGATCTGGGAAGTGACAGGGCCTGAATTGCCTCTACCTTGTCAGGATCAATTCTCGCTCCCTCTACTGAGACTATATGTCCTAACAGCTTCCCCTCTTGCATAGCAAACAATGATTTCTTGGGATTCAGGGAAAGGCCAAACCTTCGGCACTTCAGGAAAACCCTCTTCAAGTGGGAGTGGTGCTCAATATCAGTCTTGGAGAAAACTGTTATGTCATCTAAGTAAATTACCACGAACTTATCTTTTTCCCTGATGAAGGCTATGTCCATGGCTCGCTGAAACGTTGCTCCCACGTTCATCAGCCCAAATGGCATCTTGGTATACATGAATGTTCCCCAAGGCGTGGTGAAGGTTGTCTTTTCTCTGTCTTCAAGCATGACTGATATCTGATTATAGCCAGAAAAGCCATCAATCATAGATATCCTAGATGCACTAGTGACCCTCTGCAATATATGTTCCATGTTGGGCAGGGGGTAGTTGTCCTTCCTTGAACTCCTGTTCAGGTTCCTGAAATCGACGCAGAGTCTGATTTCTCCGCTCTTCTTTCTTACTGGGACGATATTGGCCACCCAGCTGGAGTATCTTAAGGGGACTATGATCTGGGAATCCATCAGCTTCTTCACTTTCCTCTCCATGACAGATAGCAGCATCAGATTTATCTGTCTTAGCTTCTGCTTAAATGGTTTAGCCTCCTCTTTCAGTGGGATTTTGTGCTCAATGACTGACATGTCATATGTCTTAAGGTCTTCGTAGGTCCATGCAAACATGTCAGCAAAATCTCTCAACAACTTAGTATATCCGATCCTCTGCTCCTCGGTCAGGCTCTTTGACAGCTTGACCAATTTGGGCTCCTCTTGTGTACCTATGTTTCATTCAGTTGTATCAGCATCATCACCTGAAATCCCACCCTTCATAGCTACATCATTCCCATCAAACAATCTTTCTAATGGGATCAGGCCTCTTGGTATATGATTGCTCGGCAGTTGAATAATCTGATGGTTCGCAACTTCATTCAACAACTCCCCCGGGTGGTGGTCAGGTTCCTCGTCAGGGTCCTCGTCTATATGCGATGCAGAGAAATCATCGATGGATTGGAGGAACTTCTCAATCTCTTGATCATCTTCAAATACCTTCCAATGTTTGACATTGTCAGGTACGGAGGGTCTGTATCTTATTTCCACCTCTGATCCGTCAGCGGGCAGCACAGGAGCTTCGAACAAACTAGTTGAGAAGGCTTGAAAATCAGCTGGAGCGTTTTCTTCCCTTGGAATGAAAGAGATGTTAAAATCCAGGAAGAAACTATCAATAAGGTCCCATACCTCGTTCCTGTAATTCTTGAGACATGGGTGCTTGGTCTGATAGATGTTTTTGACCTGCTGGACAATTAATTCTGCATCCCCGAACACATCCATCTCCCTAATTCCCATTTCTTTTGTAGCCCTTAATCCCAGAACTAGAGCTTCATATTCTGCCACATTATTGGTGACTTCAAATTCTAGTTTGTATGACACTGATATGGTCTCCTGAAAAGGAGATTTGAATACCACTCTGGCACCTACACCTATACTGGAAGAGGCTCCATCAAAGAACATCTTCCAAACAGATGTGGTTGGAGGAGGCATCCCCTGATTAAGACTGATCTGCTTTCTGATCTGCAAAGGGGTCTCGGGATCGTCAGTGAACTGCAATAAGCTAGATCCTAAGTCAGTGTCTAAGGCATATATGGGATGATTAGTGGGGTTCGCTTCATCACTGACAATGTAGGCTAGTTGGGCTTCTCTGTATAATCTCCTATGTTCCCCTCCAAAGACCAGGATGGTGGCATACATGAGGTCCATCTGCAAGGTTCCCCCCAGTCTTTTAATCCAAGATCTTGACAACAGCATACCAAACTTGGGGGGAACATCAGCTACCACTATATCCATGATCATACTTTTCATGGGCAGCTGAAACAAGGAAACTACCAGGTCCTTGATGACTCCCAAACATTGTACCCTCCTGGAGTCGAAAGAATAGAGGTCATGATAGGCTCTGGTGACTTCTAGTCCTAGTTCTTCCATGACGGCTTTAGGCATGAGGTTGTGGGAGGCCCCTGAATCCATAAGGAAATTATGCAGCACTTTGTCATGTATGTTCAGGGAAGTGTAGAAGGGAGGGGATGAATCATCTCTGTCTTCTACCATGGGACCTAGGACCACTACAGGTCTTTCATATTGGAGGCTTATGAAGTCTGTGGAAGGGCTAGAGGCTTCAGATTTCAATAGGTCAGAGAAGCGCCTTTTGAATTCCCCATGCTTGATTAACTCAGTGAGGGGCACAGGGATTCTGATCTTTTGAATTTCATGTTCAAAATTGAAAGAAGATGTAAGCTTTGGAATTTCTTTAATCTCAGGAGCATGACTTTGGATACTAGGGGAGAGAGGTCGGGCCTTCTTACCTTTGTGGCTGTCTGCTACCTTGTCAGCAGGCTTCTCTGCTCTGGTGGATGAATCAGGAGCATCAGGTACCGCTGCCCTCCTGTCTGATCTTAGGTTATACCTGCCTCGGCCACCGCCAGCTTTGTCTCCCTTGTTTAGTTCATTTAGCTGACTGTTCATAAGGGATCCCTCATATGCTAACTTAGTTAGATGGGGGAAAGGAGGAGTGAATTCTACAGAGTGGATTTTAGGCTCAGGCTCATCTGTTTCTCTTTCTTCTTCCTCAGCTATAAAATTGTTCTGGAAAGGAGCATGAATCATTTGGTCATCTCTGTCCCTTTCCTTCTCTTTATGCATAGCTGGAGGAACAAAATTGTTTGGCCTTCTTAGACCTCCTCTGTTATCGGTGTTCTGAGGGCCTTTGTTCATTTGTTTCCTTTCCATATTTAGTCTCTCCATCTCTTCTTTCAGAACATTCAATAGTTGGGTCAGCTCATTTACTTGAGGGTGAGGAGCCGATGGGCCGGAGATGTTGGAGCCAGACACTGAGGCTTCTGATTTTCCCTTTCTTCTGTCAGTGTCAGCTCTGGTCCTCAATCTGTCAGCTGCTATCATGTTGGATTCCACTTCTATAGCTGCATCTTGCATATGAGCTAAAGAGGTAGCTCTTCTTTCTCTTAATACGAGACATAAATCAAGGTCAAAGGCACTAGCATATGAAATTTGAGCAGATGCTTCTAAAGGCTTTATTTCTGCAGGAATTTCATTATACATCTTATTGAATCTTTTGGAAAAGTTAGAAACTGACTCTCCTTCCTGCTTTTTCAAGGACCCAAACTCAGTCATGTAATAAATGTAGTCCTTTCTATCCCCCCACTACCTCAGGAAAGCATTATCCAGGGCTTCAATACCAGCAATAGATCCAGGGGCCAGTCCCCTGAACCATTTCCTCACCTCACCATCCAGGCTCTGGACAAAAACTCTCATCCAGAGATCTTCATTTTCAATATTGAGGTTGTCTTCATAATTGTAAAAAGCAGCTAGGTGCTCTTCAGCATTTATATCTCCCTCCCCAGTGAACTTGGGCATATACTTCAAGTAGTCTCCAGTAGGGAGAGGGTTCATGGGATGAGGCAGGACCAAAGGAGCATACCTAGCAGCGACTATAGCATCCATTCTGTTCTGAGGGGGATTAGCACCAGCCATAAGGACGTTGAGTGGAGGAGAACTTGGAGGAGATGGAGTGTGACCGGGCGAGGTAGGAAGCGGGGTCCTCATAGGAGAGGACGGGGAAAACAGGGAAAAGTCTAAAGGGCCTGAATGTGCAGGTGTTATTCTCTGTGCAGCAGCAATAATCAAAGGAGGAGTAGTAAAACCTCCTGAGGGGGAAGTGACAAGGATATCTCCATCTGATACTAAACCAGGAGGAGAAAACTCAGCAGGAACACTCCCGAAATTTAGAAACCAGGAAACCTCAGAGGAAGTACGACTAGGAAGATGAAAATCAGACAATGGAGTTTTCACAGAAGGGGATGGCGTATTACCTTTTTCATCAATGGGAACTTCTCCAGCGGATCTCTTTCCCTTTCTGCGCACCGCTTCCAAGTCTGCTTCTGGTGTGACTAAAGGCAGGTGTGGATTAGACCTCGTGTGTCTGCCTATCGAAGCCACAGCTTATAGAACAGGTTCTCCCCAGCGGAGTCGTCACAGTGGAGTCACCAAGTGCACAGTAGCAATCTTCAAGTTCTGATAACTGATGCACCTTCAGAAATCAATTGGTCTTTGTCGTTCAATCCCAGAGAATATATTCAACATCCTCCCCGGCAACAGCGCCATAAATGTTGGCGTTTGGAAGTCACTCCTGGATTGTTAGCAGGAGCAGAGCCCGAAGCCCATCAGTTTTATGTCACGATTTATTTAAAGGGTGATCAAATGGAAGGAAACTCAAAACAACATCGTATCAACTCAGAAACCAGACCAGGCATACATGAAAGAGTGAGGTCTTGATAAAATCCAAACAGTGAGTCATAGTAAGAGGGTGAGTAGATGGAAGACTTACGCAAGAAGGGCGCAATGATCTATTACAGACGTCAAGTGTGCAACAGACTGAAGAAGAAAGCATCCGAACATAAAATCCTTTTACATTCAAACACAAATACCAGAGGGCACGACAATGTCACAACAAATCCTTTATTGTAACAAGTTGTTCTACTGTGAATCCTCAAGCAAAAGATGAAACAAAGATGGAAAAGAAAGGAAACTGTTTGTTATAAACCAAGAAGTCTCAAACATAGAGGCATAACCAGGAAACCAGAGTATTTGCTGAAACTTTACAGTTAGGAGCTTAACTCTACCATCGATCGATACAAAAATGGAAAAAATGCCTACATATACTCAAAACAACAACAGCAGCGGAACCAAGAAAATGCATTGAAGGCTTTGCGTCTGCATGGCTTCTGACAGTCAACATCTGAAGGATCGTGCAACTTATGTCAGACACAATCTTAATTGTTTGACAGTTCCAACGGCGAATTGACGTGCCTTAAATTCATGGCCGTGCTTTCCCATTAAGGTGGAGGTGATATCTAACCACCGCCAACTGCTTCCATAACTGCTTCTTCGGACTGAGAATGGTCCAGACAACTCAGCATTTCGGGATGTGGAGGGCATCTCACGCGACCACCTGGAATAACTGACTAGATCAAAGGATGTGTGGGGCGAACAGAGTGGAAGGGAGAGATTACAGGGGGAACACATGGCGAGATGCGATAGGCGAAGGAGGAGGAAGGATCGATGTGACAGATACTTTTAAGGGGAGGTTGATGTGGAAGGGAGGAAAACGCGTGGCAGGTGATATATGGATGATGAGAAAACAGGAGGCTACGCGGACCATAGAAAAGAGGTAGAAGGATGACACATGGCAGCAGGGGAAGGGCGGAAGGAAGGATGACATGATGGGAGGATGGCCCACACTGATTAAGCACAGGCCAGCTGAGAAAGTTGGGGCTATGTCTAAGCCGTTGATCTGGGCTCCTTGATCGCGGCCATCGGAAACTGCATCTGTGATTCCGGCCCCCCCCCCTCCGCTTAAAGGTAGAAGGGCGGGGGGGGGGGGTNCTTAAAGGTCGAAAGGCAAGGGGGGTCCGGAATTTGCTGTGCGCCGTCGATCTGGGCACGCAAATCTGAACCGCCCGGTCTTGCTTGTTGCTTACCACGGGCGCGTTGTCACCCGAAACTTTGGACAAGTGGGTTTTTACCCCTTCTTTTGCGTTCTACCCCCTTATACAAGAAATATCGCTAACAGATATGGTCCGCTTTTGTCTGTGAGAAATTGGCTAGCAATTCTGTTCTAGCGTCGTATCTCACAAGTAATTGGAAATGGTTTAGGAAGGCCACTTCCAATTTGTCGAAGGAAGAGTATCTTGAGCGGTCGAGCTCAATGTACCATTTCGCGGCACTCCTAATGAGAGTACGTTGAAACAATCGCAACTGTACAGAGTCATCTTTCAATAAGTTAGATGAGCACCAAAGGTGGAAGGTAGTCACATGATCACTTGGATCTTCGTTAGGCTTGGATTTGAATTTTGTTATGTCCGAAGGAAACTTTGTCAGCATAGGAGGCTAATCTGGATCGTGATAGATAGGGTCATTCAACAAACTTGTCAAATCTGGCAAATGCAAGGTTTCCAGGAAAGGTAGTTTGGGTTGTTGGTGATAACCTGGGAAAAAGTGACCTAGAGTTTGACTGGCACCAGGTTGCCATGAAAATTTCGGCTGTTGGCTTGGGTTCTGATAAAAACCATGGCCATGACCAGCGTACGGATTTTTCCTGTGATGAGACATCATTGGTTGATTTCCAAAATAGGACATAGATGGATGGGCGTACATTACATTCGAAGGACTTTGGGATGGGTTGCCCCATGCCGGTCCCATAAGGATGGGCATAGTACCTTATTTGGGGTGCCATTGACTCTGGAAAGAATTGCCCCAGATCAACATTCCGAACAAAGGAACGGATCCTTGCCAATAATTCCAAGGCCATGATGCAGAAGAAGTTTTTGGGTTTGCCCCCTATGCAGGAATAGTACCCTGCATAGGAATAGGTTTTCTGAAACCGGGGTTTCCCCCAGTCGGGAATGTAGCTAACGAGAAGGCATTGTTACCAAACGCACCAAACAAAGAAAATGGTGTCAAACCTACCGACATATTATGCAAAGGTGGTCCTTGACTCCCTGCTCCAAGTAAACTATGGTGTGTAGGTGGCCCAACGGATGGCTAGTGCGTGTCGCCGAGTGAAGGGGACGAAGGAGGTATATGACCTCCCTCATAAGGGAAAGAATTAAAATGAGCAGGAATGCCCCCTATGTGAACTTGATGAGGAGCATTAGAGCTCCCTGCCCCCAAACCTGAAGTCTATGAAGTGGAGTAAGAATTACAGGACTTGTACCTAAACTAGGCATCTCGTATGAGAACGGAGGGCCTATCGCACATGGTGGGAAAAGGGTTGTGGTCACCGCCATAGACGGTATCGGACCACTATACCAGGTATATTTGTCCGATACCATGGTGGCTCGGACCGACGACGGTGGGTTAGGAGGTGGAAACTCTCCTGTGGTGACAATTGTAGTGAGAATTGAAAAATTCCCAAGAGGAGTAACAACATGTGTTTCCATTTCTCTGTGCGACACTGTCTGGCACTCGTAAGGATGAATCAGTATGATGATGGGTGATGAAAGATCAATGGTTGACATTTAAAGTGGACCAATAGCTTTCACTCCAAAGTCTAAAACAGTCGATTCCTCTGGATGTTGGTCTGGCACAATTTCTTGTGACCCGGTGACTTCAAAAGACCCTTGTTGGTCTAGTTTTCGCCTTAGTGGTGGCAGGGGTGGCTCCAGTGTAACCTGTGATAGGCCAATAAGCCTTTGTGACCGATGGAGCTTCTGATCCTCCACTATGTGAGAAGATAAAAGACACTCTAGATCTGTCTAATCATTCAAAAACCAACACACACTAAAAAGTCCCTACAAGATAAGACAAGCAAACACTAAACTAATTAGAAGAACATTTACAATAACCAACACTAGAGAAACTTACCGGTGCAATTGCAATTTGAACATGGAAGAACACTCTGGGTATACTCTGCAAAGCGTGGCCTGATGTCTATATTAGGTATCATGGTATACCCCCACAGTCACCTGTGTATGTCCCTAAGAAGATAGGCAACTAGGTTGCCAGTGCCTGAACAGTCACCAAGCAGGCACAGTTGAAAGTTGGGTAGACCACAATGAGCAGGGTATCGAGCTTGAAACCTATCAAGGGTATCGAAAGAAAGTGGTCTGGAAGAAAACTAAGGACCTCGAATGGATTCAAGACCCATGAAGCTCCATTGAAAATGCAATCGATGGAATCCCAAAACAAGCCCTCTATATGTGTTCTCCACTATGATTGGTCCATCTTTGGAGGGGTTATCTCCACTACCTTTCTTCATGTGACCTTGTGTTTATCCCCTATGTTAGAGGGGGGTCCCGGATAACTTTCACGATACTGGAATTTGACACTCCCTAACTCAGACTCCAATGTTTTATTTTAATGGCCTTGAAAAGTTTCCTCTCCAACCTAATTCAAGGCCCTAACCCTAAACTAGTTGGTTGACCCTACAAACATAAAAAGTCTAATGAATTTTATATTTAGTGTTAATTTTATGGCTTGTCTTAAGTCAAAGGCTATGAAAGTGAAACTAATGATGTTTGAAATATGAAAGTAAAATAAACAGAAAGCTTGGAAACAAAAACTTTTCTTTAAACAACTTTTCAAATTAAATTTTTTTTTTTCTAAGATCTTTGAATCAGCAAACCCAAATTAGGATTTCACTCGACTACGAGCTACTTATGATCTAAGTAAATTGTTAATAGCTTATGAAAGAAAATAATTTTCCCTGGTTACTAATGCAAAAACAACGCTTTTTAACCAATCAAAGAAATAAAAGTTTTTTTTTTATTATTTGAATGCTCACAAAGAAAAAAAGGAAAAATACCAACAAGTCAAAACCAAGAAAAATTTTCTGGCCTAAGCACAGATTGCAAAGAGTCATTGTAAAAATCACACACAAGCAACTTAAAATCAGACTCTCACACTTGTCTAAAAACCCTGTAAAATAAAATTTTGAGGAAAACTTCTAAATGAAAAAGAAAGCTATTGTTGTGATCAAACCTAAGCTACTAACCGTTATGGTAGAGACCCAAAGAAACTTGATAAGTATAGCTCTTGTCAAAGGAAAGGATGATTGCCTCACCTTCAACAAAAAACTTCTCCTCAAGCACACAACTGACAGTGCAACAACAAGCGTTTGCACACGATCTGTGTAAAGTTAGAGCATGTGTACACGTGTGCTGGCCTTATACAGGTCACGTGTATCTTTGAAACTCTAAAACAAAATAAAAATCCAAGAAAGCCAGCCCAGGTAGAGACTACTAGTACTAAAAACCAAAACCTCTTGAAGAGCAAGATACTCACTTTAACAGAAAAAGAAAACAAATCAAGGAAAACTTCATAGAATAAACCAATCTGAGGTGTAAACCTAAGCTATAGACTGCAAGCAACAAAGACTAGAAATATCTCCAGAAAACCCCTGAGAAGGACTACTTATGACAAGGAAGAGGATGATTGCCTCTTTAAAAGCAATTTTCTGGAATCCACATGCGACTGTCACTTCCTCAGCTAGCGTGTACATGTGGGATGTGAGAACGCAAGGTAGGAGTACGCGTGTGTAAATCTTATATAGGCTATGTGTACCTCTGTGGGTCTTGAAAAATTACAGTCAAGAAAGAAACAAAGATAATTGGTATGGAAGACCAAAATCTCTGTTAGCTCAGAATTTTGAAGAAACTATAAAAATAGGAAATGAAACCAGTTCTTAAAAATACCCAAAAATATGCCCAACAACCCTAGAGATCTCCCCAGTATGGTTGCCAATTCTATTGTGAGTGGGAAATCCCTCTACGAAATAGTAATTAGGGTTGAAATATGTAAGAAGAAAAGACCTAAAGATCTCTACTTTCTACCGTCATCCCAGACCTAATCCCCATTATTCTTAAGCAAATACATAGTTAAGGGAGTGTACCTTATTGCGGGCATTTGATGTAGATCTTTCCTTACGCTGGATCATTTTTTTATTGTATCTCTTCTCCCAAGGCTAACCTGCATTCACAAAAAAAAAAAAAACAAACTCTGTATGCATTCAATATATAGATTAATGGGTTAGAGATTCAATAAACAAGTATACAACAAATCATAAGAACCTCATATGGTGGGATGGGAAAAGTATCTCTTTATTATTAACTTCAACAAATCAACTTACAATGATGAAGCCGACCGCTGCTCCACGAACCTGCTCCTGGGCTCCTCTTCAACTGTCCTTCAAATTATTTGCTCTGTATTTCTCTTTACACCAGGATGGCTAAAGGGTTGGGACACAGGGAATGTACAATCAAGTATAGTTTCTTTACTATGATTTTCCTCTTCCAAATGGGACCACTAACCCTTCTTTTATAGGCTAGAAGAAGCTAGTTATTTGGACGAACCCTCGGCTATGCATGGCCGGAAGATTCAGTTAACTCACCCAAAGTTTTGTGTTTCGTCGGCAGCTTTCCTTTTTTTGTGCTTTTGTAGGTACACGCGGGATGTTTTGGGTCAGCAAGCGTGTACACGCATGCAGTAATAGAGCAGGGCGTGTGGGCCTTTATAAAAAGTTTTTTTAAGAAGAGTTTTTCAGTAGTGTTTTGGCAAAGAAGGGATCTGAGATGGCCTAATGCCAGGTATGCATGTATGGTGCAAATTAGGGTTATAACAATCATTGATAAGCATTCCAAAGTATTTGAAGATATTCCCAAAGGTATTTCACCCACTCAAAATAATGATCATGCTATTCACCTAATTCCTGGGAGTGTTCCTCCAAACATCAGGCCCTACAGATACCCTTATTATGATAAGAGTGAAATTGAGCATATGGTTGAAGAGATGTTAGAGGTTGGAATTATTAAACCTAGACAAAGTTCTTACTTTGCATCGATGGTAATGGTACTCAAGAAAGATGGTCCATGGCATATCTGTCCAAATTATAGAGAGATCACTAAAATCACTATTAAATATAAGTTTCCCATTACCATCATCGATGAATTGTTAGATGAACTACATGGAGCAATCTATTTCACAAAGCTGGATCTTCGTTCAGGGTATCATCAAATTAGAATGAAGGAAGCAAATATCCCAAAAAAACATTTCAAACTCATGAAGGCTTTATGAATTTTTTGTCATGCCTTTTGGCCTTACAAATGAACCTTCCACATTCCAAGGGTTGTTGAATTCCATTTTCAATCCCTTCCTTTGAAAATTTGTGTTAGTATTTTTTGATGATAGACTAATATATAGCAAGGCTTGGGAGGACCATGTGCAACATGTTGACAAGGTGCTACAACTACTAAAAGAGAAACAACTATATGCCAAGCCATCCAAGTGTTTCTTTGGGGTGAAGGAGGTAGATTATTTGGGTCATATTGTATCTCATGAAGGTGTCAAGGTAGACCCTAACAACATTAACACCGTGATGGACTAGCCAATTCCTAAAACATTGAAGAATCTTAGAGGATTTTTGGGTTTGACAAGTTACTACCGAAAGTTTGTTCAGAACTATGGAAGAATAGCATCACCTTTAACAACATTAAATAACATGAATTGATTTTCATGGACTACAGAGGAAACTCAAGCATTCAAACAACTTGAAGAGGCAATATGAAAATTTCTTGTCTTGACCACACCAGATTTCACAAAAACCTTTATTGTGGAATGTGATTCCTCGAGAAATGGCATTGGTGTTGTTCTAATGCAAGAAGGAAGGCCCCTTATTTTTGAAAATCGGACACTCAAGGGAAAGGACTTACACAAACCCATTTATGAGAAGGAAATGATGGCAATACTACATGCATTGAAGAAATTGTGCGCTTACCTAATAGGTAGGCACTTCAAGATAAAAAAAGATCATGATAGTCTTAAATACTTCTTGGAACAAAGACTATCTTCAGAAGAACAAAAAAAATGGGTGACCAAGATATTGGGTTATGATTTTCAAATCATCTATAAAAAATAGAAGAATTAAGATATTACTATATAACAAAGGTGTAATGATGATGAATTTAGACATCTAAACTTCCATGCGTGCATGGGGAATGGGGGGAAGCACTGATAGGAGAAGGAAAGATGGAAGGAGAAGGGGATAAAGGAAAGAAGGAGGAGGCCTTGGAACCAATTATGATGGACGAAGACCAGATCAAGTAGATCATGGCAACAACTGGAAAGTTGCGTAGTGCAGTACCCTACCAATATAAGGTGAACACCAAGAAGAGAGTCGTAGCCATGAGGGAAGGTTCTGAAAGGGATGAAGAGGAGGTAGAGGATCTTCGGGATGTGGAGAAGATTAAGGAAATCCTGTGTGAAACATATAAGAGGAAGACGAGAGGTCTAAGAGTGGAAATAGAAGGAAACACTCCTATCCATATCAGTGTCAGTTTGGAACCCATAAACCCATGTGTGACAAACACACCAAGAAGAATACCACCAGCTAGACAACCGAATTTTGGGAGAAGGAAGATAGAAGGAAGTACATCTACACAAGGAACAACAATTGGGGGAGCCAATTCAGGAAGCATTAATCAAGTATCTACACGATGCGGAGGTATTATTTCAACATTCATATTGGAAGGACATGATCCAAACATCAAGTTACTAGAATTCAAAGGAGAAGCATCTGAGGACCCAGAGAAGCACCTTTTTATCTGCGAGAATATTTGGGAAGAAAACAATATCACAGATGAGGAAACTAAACTTGCACAGTTAGATATCACACTAAGAGATTATGCACTGGATTGGTATATGAGTTTAGTTGCAAACAGTCTACCAGAGACAAGCAAAACAACTAGAGATATCAAGAAGTTGTTGATAAATGAGTTCCAGAAGCCTATTTAAAAGGATCAATACATGAACAAGATGGTAGATATAAGACAGAAACCAAGAGAATCTATATGGGAGATTGACCAGAGATTCAAATGATTGAAGCGAAAGCTAAAATGTGTCATGACATACATGCAACATAGGCATCTGTTCGTCAATTCACTGCTACCACACTTGAAGTGTCGATTGTGACAACAAAAGTTTCAGACACAGGAAAAGGCTTTACAAGAATCCCTACAATTGGAAGAGAGACAATATCATAAGACAAATCTAGCCATAGAGGATTTGAAGGAGGATCTAAAGAACTTAATGTTCCAACTAAACTAGAACAAAAGTAAGGACAAAATAGAAGTCGTTTGGTGTACCATATGTAGGACAAAAGGACACCATAAAAATGAATGTCCAACATTCACGCAGTACATGACAGTGGGAATGCCAAATCCATTACCAACAGGAGGACTATGGTGTGAGATATATAAGAAATAGGGTCATGACCTGTACCACTTCCCAATGATGCAGAACTACCAGATAGTATCCAAAAGCTCGTATTGCAACTTTTGCAATTTAGTAGGCCATGATGACAAAGATTACAAAACCATGGACTTGATGAGGGAAAGAAAATCATATGCATACAAGGTGTAGGAAAAAATGATGACTGGGCAGGCCGCACCTCAGTTTAACCAAGTACCAACCCCATACAACACTGCGCAACAACAATATAACACTGTGCAACAAAAGCATAACACTACACAGTCGTAGTATAATACCGCGTAGTATAACCAGGCGCCTCAATATAACGCACTGCTATGGGATCGAGCTGGCTACAGAGGGGGAGGTAGAGAAAGGTGAGTCTTTGGAATCGGTAGAGGACCAGTGGTATGTCACAAATGTCAAAAACTAGGACACTATGCAAGAGAATGTCCACTTCCACTAGCGACATGTATGTATTGTCCCGCATCACATCATGACACAGAAGAATTTCTGACACTAATAGGGAATATCCAGGAAAAGAGGAATCAAAATAATCATAATGTTCAGTGGATTTCAGCATAAGAAATGCATTAAAGGAGAAACATCAACATAGTTACACGGGGAGGAGCTAAAATAGGAAACGACACACTAAGACAAGAGCCAATACAACACCAATGGGTGAAGATGAATGTCAAACCAAAGAAGAAGTTTAATGCGCAGAATGAAAAAGAGATATTCAAGCAAGACAAACAAGAATTCTTGAAGCCATAAATTGCATCAACATCAACCACATAGCATAATAAGGAAATACCAGAGTACGAGATGCCTCCGTCGTTGGATCACATTGAAAAACCACAACCACTGGGACAAGTAAGTACCATTAAGGGTTTTTTGCAATCATGTGTTAGACTACTAAATGATCCATCCTATGTCAAAGTATTACAAAATATGCTAGAAATATGTAGCACATAAGCAAAAGGAAAGTTAGAACAGAAAATAGTCAATCACCTACATACAAGGAGGAGAACAAGTAGGGAATTCATGTTGAACTCTAACATTGGGGATTTTAACATGGGAGATATCATATTGGATTTAGGATCTAAAGTTAATGTATTACCCAATAAGACATGGAAATGTATGGGAGAACCCACACTAGAATATTCATATGTTCAGTTGAAACTACCAAATCAACACAGAGTCCTACCAATTGGAAGATAAAAAGGAGTATCAGTAGACCTAGATGGAATATGGACTAAAGCCGACTTCGAAGTAATCGATATAGTGGATGGCACAACACCTTATCTGGAATTACTAGGTTTGGATTGGGAATTTTATAAGCAGGCCATAATCAGCCTAAAGATGTGAAAGATGACCTTCGATTCAGGAGAATATAGAGTCATTGTGCCATTGGACCCATCATAAGGGGAAAGGTTTGTAGAACCTACTGGGTTGGACCTGGAGGAAATTTATCAGTTGTATAGAACAACTGCAAGAGATGAGGATTATGTGAACCCAACTTCATATGGGATACTCAGTTAGTGAAGCATCACCTCATGTGTGTCAGACTCAAAAATGGGCTTAGAAAATTGGCAGCAGATTTTACACAAAGTCTCCACAAGAAGATGTGCATGAATAGACCGTGCAGTAAGATGGGTAGGTACGGAGATAAGGGAACCTCCCACCTTCCATGGGGTGAATGACCTAGAAGAATTCTTAATACGGTACGAAGATGAAGTATTAGAAAATCATAGTCTCTTAGCCCTGGATATATCACTCCAGGAAACACCTGCAATATGATGGGGTGCACACAATGAAACAGTGACAAATTGGTACCAATGTAAATGGTTATTGTGCATTAGGTTTGGTGCAGAACAAGGAAGAAACCAGCTAGAGAAATATGATGGACAAGGAGCATCATCAAAACACTTGGAGAAGTGTAGAACACTATGGAGGATGACACCATCAGAGAAATGGCCTCATCATTTTGTTCACACATTAGAAGGTATCCCCACAAATTGGTATGCATACCAAGAACTGCGCAGAGGAACTATGAGTTAGTCAATGTTACAACAACATTTTACAGTCGGTTTCTCATATGAGCATGAGAACCCCAACATAGAAGCAGCACTGAAGAAAATCAGAGGGGTAATATTCATTAAGGAACCAAAATTTGAACTCATGACAAAAGAACAAAAACAAAATAGACAGACAGTCAAAGAACTATTGTCATGCTACCATGTGCAGGGAGAAGCACCAGATGAAGATGACCGATGTGATATTTAGTTTGAGGAATTTGAAGGAGAGAGAGAAGTTGAAAGTCCACCTATGGAATAATAATTAATTATTGTGCCAATCAGGGTGAAGGAAATCAACATTGGGACAGATGAGAATCCTAAAATGACCAGCATCAGAGACTATTGGGATGAGAAAATAGTGGAAGTTATAAGAGAATTACTACGCAAGTACAACGACCTATTCTGAACAACGTTCAAA
>ML801206.1:55764-69214 GCA_009831015.1 Picea engelmannii
CTTTCACTCCAAAGTCTAAAACAGTCGATTCCTCTGGATGTTGGTCTGGCACAATTTCTTGTGACCCGGTGACTTCAAAAGACCCTTGTTGGTCTAGTTTTCGCCTTAGTGGTGGCAGGGGTGGCTCCAGTGTAACCTGTGATAGGCCAATAAGCCTTTGTGACCGATGGAGCTTCTGATCCTCCACTATGTGAGAAGATAAAAGACACTCTAGATCTGTCTAATCATTCAAAAACCAACACACACTAAAAAGTCCCTACAAGATAAGACAAGCAAACACTAAACTAATTAGAAGAACATTTACAATAACCAACACTAGAGAAACTTACCGGTGCAATTGCAATTTGAACATGGAAGAACACTCTGGGTATACTCTGCAAAGCGTGGCCTGATGTCTATATTAGGTATCATGGTATACCCCCACAGTCACCTGTGTATGTCCCTAAGAAGATAGGCAACTAGGTTGCCAGTGCCTGAACAGTCACCAAGCAGGCACAGTTGAAAGTTGGGTAGACCACAATGAGCAGGGTATCGAGCTTGAAACCTATCAAGGGTATCGAAAGAAAGTGGTCTGGAAGAAAACTAAGGACCTCGAATGGATTCAAGACCCATGAAGCTCCATTGAAAATGCAATCGATGGAATCCCAAAACAAGCCCTCTATATGTGTTCTCCACTATGATTGGTCCATCTTTGGAGGGGTTATCTCCACTACCTTTCTTCATGTGACCTTGTGTTTATCCCCTATGTTAGAGGGGGGTCCCGGATAACTTTCACGATACTGGAATTTGACACTCCCTAACTCAGACTCCAATGTTTTATTTTAATGGCCTTGAAAAGTTTCCTCTCCAACCTAATTCAAGGCCCTAACCCTAAACTAGTTGGTTGACCCTACAAACATAAAAAGTCTAATGAATTTTATATTTAGTGTTAATTTTATGGCTTGTCTTAAGTCAAAGGCTATGAAAGTGAAACTAATGATGTTTGAAATATGAAAGTAAAATAAACAGAAAGCTTGGAAACAAAAACTTTTCTTTAAACAACTTTTCAAATTAAATTTTTTTTTTTCTAAGATCTTTGAATCAGCAAACCCAAATTAGGATTTCACTCGACTACGAGCTACTTATGATCTAAGTAAATTGTTAATAGCTTATGAAAGAAAATAATTTTCCCTGGTTACTAATGCAAAAACAACGCTTTTTAACCAATCAAAGAAATAAAAGTTTTTTTTTTATTATTTGAATGCTCACAAAGAAAAAAAGGAAAAATACCAACAAGTCAAAACCAAGAAAAATTTTCTGGCCTAAGCACAGATTGCAAAGAGTCATTGTAAAAATCACACACAAGCAACTTAAAATCAGACTCTCACACTTGTCTAAAAACCCTGTAAAATAAAATTTTGAGGAAAACTTCTAAATGAAAAAGAAAGCTATTGTTGTGATCAAACCTAAGCTACTAACCGTTATGGTAGAGACCCAAAGAAACTTGATAAGTATAGCTCTTGTCAAAGGAAAGGATGATTGCCTCACCTTCAACAAAAAACTTCTCCTCAAGCACACAACTGACAGTGCAACAACAAGCGTTTGCACACGATCTGTGTAAAGTTAGAGCATGTGTACACGTGTGCTGGCCTTATACAGGTCACGTGTATCTTTGAAACTCTAAAACAAAATAAAAATCCAAGAAAGCCAGCCCAGGTAGAGACTACTAGTACTAAAAACCAAAACCTCTTGAAGAGCAAGATACTCACTTTAACAGAAAAAGAAAACAAATCAAGGAAAACTTCATAGAATAAACCAATCTGAGGTGTAAACCTAAGCTATAGACTGCAAGCAACAAAGACTAGAAATATCTCCAGAAAACCCCTGAGAAGGACTACTTATGACAAGGAAGAGGATGATTGCCTCTTTAAAAGCAATTTTCTGGAATCCACATGCGACTGTCACTTCCTCAGCTAGCGTGTACATGTGGGATGTGAGAACGCAAGGTAGGAGTACGCGTGTGTAAATCTTATATAGGCTATGTGTACCTCTGTGGGTCTTGAAAAATTACAGTCAAGAAAGAAACAAAGATAATTGGTATGGAAGACCAAAATCTCTGTTAGCTCAGAATTTTGAAGAAACTATAAAAATAGGAAATGAAACCAGTTCTTAAAAATACCCAAAAATATGCCCAACAACCCTAGAGATCTCCCCAGTATGGTTGCCAATTCTATTGTGAGTGGGAAATCCCTCTACGAAATAGTAATTAGGGTTGAAATATGTAAGAAGAAAAGACCTAAAGATCTCTACTTTCTACCGTCATCCCAGACCTAATCCCCATTATTCTTAAGCAAATACATAGTTAAGGGAGTGTACCTTATTGCGGGCATTTGATGTAGATCTTTCCTTACGCTGGATCATTTTTTTATTGTATCTCTTCTCCCAAGGCTAACCTGCATTCACAAAAAAAAAAAAAACAAACTCTGTATGCATTCAATATATAGATTAATGGGTTAGAGATTCAATAAACAAGTATACAACAAATCATAAGAACCTCATATGGTGGGATGGGAAAAGTATCTCTTTATTATTAACTTCAACAAATCAACTTACAATGATGAAGCCGACCGCTGCTCCACGAACCTGCTCCTGGGCTCCTCTTCAACTGTCCTTCAAATTATTTGCTCTGTATTTCTCTTTACACCAGGATGGCTAAAGGGTTGGGACACAGGGAATGTACAATCAAGTATAGTTTCTTTACTATGATTTTCCTCTTCCAAATGGGACCACTAACCCTTCTTTTATAGGCTAGAAGAAGCTAGTTATTTGGACGAACCCTCGGCTATGCATGGCCGGAAGATTCAGTTAACTCACCCAAAGTTTTGTGTTTCGTCGGCAGCTTTCCTTTTTTTGTGCTTTTGTAGGTACACGCGGGATGTTTTGGGTCAGCAAGCGTGTACACGCATGCAGTAATAGAGCAGGGCGTGTGGGCCTTTATAAAAAGTTTTTTTAAGAAGAGTTTTTCAGTAGTGTTTTGGCAAAGAAGGGATCTGAGATGGCCTAATGCCAGGTATGCATGTATGGTGCAAATTAGGGTTATAACAATCATTGATAAGCATTCCAAAGTATTTGAAGATATTCCCAAAGGTATTTCACCCACTCAAAATAATGATCATGCTATTCACCTAATTCCTGGGAGTGTTCCTCCAAACATCAGGCCCTACAGATACCCTTATTATGATAAGAGTGAAATTGAGCATATGGTTGAAGAGATGTTAGAGGTTGGAATTATTAAACCTAGACAAAGTTCTTACTTTGCATCGATGGTAATGGTACTCAAGAAAGATGGTCCATGGCATATCTGTCCAAATTATAGAGAGATCACTAAAATCACTATTAAATATAAGTTTCCCATTACCATCATCGATGAATTGTTAGATGAACTACATGGAGCAATCTATTTCACAAAGCTGGATCTTCGTTCAGGGTATCATCAAATTAGAATGAAGGAAGCAAATATCCCAAAAAAACATTTCAAACTCATGAAGGCTTTATGAATTTTTTGTCATGCCTTTTGGCCTTACAAATGAACCTTCCACATTCCAAGGGTTGTTGAATTCCATTTTCAATCCCTTCCTTTGAAAATTTGTGTTAGTATTTTTTGATGATAGACTAATATATAGCAAGGCTTGGGAGGACCATGTGCAACATGTTGACAAGGTGCTACAACTACTAAAAGAGAAACAACTATATGCCAAGCCATCCAAGTGTTTCTTTGGGGTGAAGGAGGTAGATTATTTGGGTCATATTGTATCTCATGAAGGTGTCAAGGTAGACCCTAACAACATTAACACCGTGATGGACTAGCCAATTCCTAAAACATTGAAGAATCTTAGAGGATTTTTGGGTTTGACAAGTTACTACCGAAAGTTTGTTCAGAACTATGGAAGAATAGCATCACCTTTAACAACATTAAATAACATGAATTGATTTTCATGGACTACAGAGGAAACTCAAGCATTCAAACAACTTGAAGAGGCAATATGAAAATTTCTTGTCTTGACCACACCAGATTTCACAAAAACCTTTATTGTGGAATGTGATTCCTCGAGAAATGGCATTGGTGTTGTTCTAATGCAAGAAGGAAGGCCCCTTATTTTTGAAAATCGGACACTCAAGGGAAAGGACTTACACAAACCCATTTATGAGAAGGAAATGATGGCAATACTACATGCATTGAAGAAATTGTGCGCTTACCTAATAGGTAGGCACTTCAAGATAAAAAAAGATCATGATAGTCTTAAATACTTCTTGGAACAAAGACTATCTTCAGAAGAACAAAAAAAATGGGTGACCAAGATATTGGGTTATGATTTTCAAATCATCTATAAAAAATAGAAGAATTAAGATATTACTATATAACAAAGGTGTAATGATGATGAATTTAGACATCTAAACTTCCATGCGTGCATGGGGAATGGGGGGAAGCACTGATAGGAGAAGGAAAGATGGAAGGAGAAGGGGATAAAGGAAAGAAGGAGGAGGCCTTGGAACCAATTATGATGGACGAAGACCAGATCAAGTAGATCATGGCAACAACTGGAAAGTTGCGTAGTGCAGTACCCTACCAATATAAGGTGAACACCAAGAAGAGAGTCGTAGCCATGAGGGAAGGTTCTGAAAGGGATGAAGAGGAGGTAGAGGATCTTCGGGATGTGGAGAAGATTAAGGAAATCCTGTGTGAAACATATAAGAGGAAGACGAGAGGTCTAAGAGTGGAAATAGAAGGAAACACTCCTATCCATATCAGTGTCAGTTTGGAACCCATAAACCCATGTGTGACAAACACACCAAGAAGAATACCACCAGCTAGACAACCGAATTTTGGGAGAAGGAAGATAGAAGGAAGTACATCTACACAAGGAACAACAATTGGGGGAGCCAATTCAGGAAGCATTAATCAAGTATCTACACGATGCGGAGGTATTATTTCAACATTCATATTGGAAGGACATGATCCAAACATCAAGTTACTAGAATTCAAAGGAGAAGCATCTGAGGACCCAGAGAAGCACCTTTTTATCTGCGAGAATATTTGGGAAGAAAACAATATCACAGATGAGGAAACTAAACTTGCACAGTTAGATATCACACTAAGAGATTATGCACTGGATTGGTATATGAGTTTAGTTGCAAACAGTCTACCAGAGACAAGCAAAACAACTAGAGATATCAAGAAGTTGTTGATAAATGAGTTCCAGAAGCCTATTTAAAAGGATCAATACATGAACAAGATGGTAGATATAAGACAGAAACCAAGAGAATCTATATGGGAGATTGACCAGAGATTCAAATGATTGAAGCGAAAGCTAAAATGTGTCATGACATACATGCAACATAGGCATCTGTTCGTCAATTCACTGCTACCACACTTGAAGTGTCGATTGTGACAACAAAAGTTTCAGACACAGGAAAAGGCTTTACAAGAATCCCTACAATTGGAAGAGAGACAATATCATAAGACAAATCTAGCCATAGAGGATTTGAAGGAGGATCTAAAGAACTTAATGTTCCAACTAAACTAGAACAAAAGTAAGGACAAAATAGAAGTCGTTTGGTGTACCATATGTAGGACAAAAGGACACCATAAAAATGAATGTCCAACATTCACGCAGTACATGACAGTGGGAATGCCAAATCCATTACCAACAGGAGGACTATGGTGTGAGATATATAAGAAATAGGGTCATGACCTGTACCACTTCCCAATGATGCAGAACTACCAGATAGTATCCAAAAGCTCGTATTGCAACTTTTGCAATTTAGTAGGCCATGATGACAAAGATTACAAAACCATGGACTTGATGAGGGAAAGAAAATCATATGCATACAAGGTGTAGGAAAAAATGATGACTGGGCAGGCCGCACCTCAGTTTAACCAAGTACCAACCCCATACAACACTGCGCAACAACAATATAACACTGTGCAACAAAAGCATAACACTACACAGTCGTAGTATAATACCGCGTAGTATAACCAGGCGCCTCAATATAACGCACTGCTATGGGATCGAGCTGGCTACAGAGGGGGAGGTAGAGAAAGGTGAGTCTTTGGAATCGGTAGAGGACCAGTGGTATGTCACAAATGTCAAAAACTAGGACACTATGCAAGAGAATGTCCACTTCCACTAGCGACATGTATGTATTGTCCCGCATCACATCATGACACAGAAGAATTTCTGACACTAATAGGGAATATCCAGGAAAAGAGGAATCAAAATAATCATAATGTTCAGTGGATTTCAGCATAAGAAATGCATTAAAGGAGAAACATCAACATAGTTACACGGGGAGGAGCTAAAATAGGAAACGACACACTAAGACAAGAGCCAATACAACACCAATGGGTGAAGATGAATGTCAAACCAAAGAAGAAGTTTAATGCGCAGAATGAAAAAGAGATATTCAAGCAAGACAAACAAGAATTCTTGAAGCCATAAATTGCATCAACATCAACCACATAGCATAATAAGGAAATACCAGAGTACGAGATGCCTCCGTCGTTGGATCACATTGAAAAACCACAACCACTGGGACAAGTAAGTACCATTAAGGGTTTTTTGCAATCATGTGTTAGACTACTAAATGATCCATCCTATGTCAAAGTATTACAAAATATGCTAGAAATATGTAGCACATAAGCAAAAGGAAAGTTAGAACAGAAAATAGTCAATCACCTACATACAAGGAGGAGAACAAGTAGGGAATTCATGTTGAACTCTAACATTGGGGATTTTAACATGGGAGATATCATATTGGATTTAGGATCTAAAGTTAATGTATTACCCAATAAGACATGGAAATGTATGGGAGAACCCACACTAGAATATTCATATGTTCAGTTGAAACTACCAAATCAACACAGAGTCCTACCAATTGGAAGATAAAAAGGAGTATCAGTAGACCTAGATGGAATATGGACTAAAGCCGACTTCGAAGTAATCGATATAGTGGATGGCACAACACCTTATCTGGAATTACTAGGTTTGGATTGGGAATTTTATAAGCAGGCCATAATCAGCCTAAAGATGTGAAAGATGACCTTCGATTCAGGAGAATATAGAGTCATTGTGCCATTGGACCCATCATAAGGGGAAAGGTTTGTAGAACCTACTGGGTTGGACCTGGAGGAAATTTATCAGTTGTATAGAACAACTGCAAGAGATGAGGATTATGTGAACCCAACTTCATATGGGATACTCAGTTAGTGAAGCATCACCTCATGTGTGTCAGACTCAAAAATGGGCTTAGAAAATTGGCAGCAGATTTTACACAAAGTCTCCACAAGAAGATGTGCATGAATAGACCGTGCAGTAAGATGGGTAGGTACGGAGATAAGGGAACCTCCCACCTTCCATGGGGTGAATGACCTAGAAGAATTCTTAATACGGTACGAAGATGAAGTATTAGAAAATCATAGTCTCTTAGCCCTGGATATATCACTCCAGGAAACACCTGCAATATGATGGGGTGCACACAATGAAACAGTGACAAATTGGTACCAATGTAAATGGTTATTGTGCATTAGGTTTGGTGCAGAACAAGGAAGAAACCAGCTAGAGAAATATGATGGACAAGGAGCATCATCAAAACACTTGGAGAAGTGTAGAACACTATGGAGGATGACACCATCAGAGAAATGGCCTCATCATTTTGTTCACACATTAGAAGGTATCCCCACAAATTGGTATGCATACCAAGAACTGCGCAGAGGAACTATGAGTTAGTCAATGTTACAACAACATTTTACAGTCGGTTTCTCATATGAGCATGAGAACCCCAACATAGAAGCAGCACTGAAGAAAATCAGAGGGGTAATATTCATTAAGGAACCAAAATTTGAACTCATGACAAAAGAACAAAAACAAAATAGACAGACAGTCAAAGAACTATTGTCATGCTACCATGTGCAGGGAGAAGCACCAGATGAAGATGACCGATGTGATATTTAGTTTGAGGAATTTGAAGGAGAGAGAGAAGTTGAAAGTCCACCTATGGAATAATAATTAATTATTGTGCCAATCAGGGTGAAGGAAATCAACATTGGGACAGATGAGAATCCTAAAATGACCAGCATCAGAGACTATTGGGATGAGAAAATAGTGGAAGTTATAAGAGAATTACTACGCAAGTACAACGACCTATTCTGAACAACGTTCAAAGAAATGAAAGGAATAGCAGGAGATCTAGGTGAAATGAAGATACCACTCATAGCTGAGGCAAGACTGATCAAAAAACAACCATACAGATTGAATCCCATATATAAGAAAAAGTTCAAAGCCAAAATCGATAGGATGTTAGAAGCTGGAATCAGAGAACTAGTAGAGGAATCATAATGGATAAACCTGATGATAGTTTAGGAAAAGAAGCAAGGGGGGATAAGAATATGTCTCGTCTTGAGGAATTTGAATGATGTGTTCCTACATGACCCATTCCCTACTCCCTTCACATATGAAGTAGTTGAGAATATAGGAGGACAATAAGCTTATTCATTCACCGACAGATTCTTAGGATACCATCAGATCAAGATAGCACCAAAAGATAGATACAAGACCACTTTTTCCACAGAATAGGGATCCTACCAGTATATAGTCTTTTCGTTTGGGTTGAATAATGCACCACCAATATTCTCCATAGTATTCATGGCTTCATTTAAAGAGTTTATCCACCCATTCCTAGAGGTTTATTTGGACGATTGGACAGTCTATAGTCTTTTGAAATACCATGTATAGGTCTTCTGGCTGATGTTAGAAAGATGAAGACAGTGTCAGATATCGTTAAATATCAAGAAGTGCATCTTTGGAATACATTTTGGAATACTATTGGGCCATATAGTATGTAAGCAAGGCTTGCTAGTAGATCCTGCTAAGATTGCAATAATTGTTAATCTTCCACCACCAAAACCAGTTTTCCAATTGAGAGCGACATTGGTACACATGGGATACTACAGGAAATTTATAAAGGGGTATGCGCAGATCACTATGCCAATGGAGAATTTTCTAAGGAAAGACACAAAGTTTCAATGGAATGAAGACTGTCAACACATATTGGACACTCTAAAAGAGAAGATGGTAACTGCACCGATACTGGTATTCCCAAACTGGGATAAAACATTCCACATCCATTTAGATGCATCAACCATATCACTTGGAGCTATACTAGCTCAGCTAGGAGCAAGAAAATTGGACCATCCTATAGCATTTGCTAGTAGAAAACTATCAGAATCAGAGAAAAATTATAATACCACAGAAAGAGAAGGCTTAGCGATGGTCTATGCGCTTGATAAATTCAGACATGATTTATTCGTAAAAAATTTCAATGTGTTCACAGACCATTCAGTATTCAAATACCTCGTCATCAATCCAATGTTGGGGGGGAGGATTTGTAGATGGTTATTGTTGTTACAAGAATTTGGCTTCGAAGTGATAGACAAACCAGGAAAGTTGACTACAGGACCTAATCACCTATCGAGGATAAAAAAATGTGGAGGAACCTATGAGTCTAGATGATAGCGTTCCTGAAACACAATTATTCTCAATCCAGATAGCCGATGAATACTTCATAGACATCATCGAGTACTTGAGTACAAGGACTGTGCCACATGAATTCAACACTACGCAGAAGAAAAACCTGCTAGTCAGGGCTTCAGACTATCAATTGATCATAGAAAACTTATATAAAATGGGTGCATATAGCATCTTGAGAATATGTGTGCTAGAACATGAAATACCAAGGATCTTAGAAGAATCCCATGATGGAATAGCAGGATGAAATTATGTAGGAAAAGATACTGTGCAGAAGGTATTGCATGCAGGACTATGGTGGTCGACCATTCACAGAGACTCAAATGACTTCTGCCATAAATGTGATGTATTTCAGAGGGTTGGTAAACCGAATAGAAGGGACAAGATGACCTTCAAACCACAAGTAACCTTGCAGGTATTCAATAAATGGGCCATAGATTTTGTGGGACCAATTAACCCACCATCAAAAAGGTAAGGAGTGAGGTATATTATCACTACAACATAATACTTAACAAGATGGGTAGAAGCAACACCAGTAAAATATTGCAGGGCATAGACAGCAACACACTTCCTGTTTGAGAAAGTGATCACTAGATTTGGTTGCCCGAGGATTTTTATGAATGACCAAGGCACTCATTTCATTAATAGCATCATTAAGGCTATGACTGAGGAGTTTGAAGTTCATCATCAAAAGAGTACACCATATCATCCTCAAGAAAATGGAAAAATGGAATCCTTTAACAAAATCCTTGACAATGCATTGACAAATATCTACAACATTAATAGGGATGATTGGGATTTGAACATTCCAGTATTATTGTGGGCATACAGGACCACATGTAAACATTTGACATGAAACACACCATTCAGATTGGTGTATGCACAAGAAGCAATGTTGCCATTCGAATTTTTGGTACCTAGTCTGCGCGCAGCAAGAATTACAAACATGATAGAGTGGGGTGCAATACAGGAAAGTCTAAATTAGCTAATGATCATGGAGGAAGACATGATTCTAGCAGGGTTTCACCAAGAAGTATAGAAAGCAAGGGATAAAGCCTGGCATGATAGACACATCAAAATGAAGAATTTCAAGGAAGGAGACTTAAACTTGGTGTATGATAGTAAATCCATTCAACACCCAGGAAAACTCAGAATGCATTGGTTAGGACCATATCAAGTAAATATTGTCACAGATGGGGGAGTTGTACATTTGAAGGATTTAGGAGGAATGGAACTCAGAGGGATGATCAATGGGAGTCAACTGAATCTGTATAGGGATAGTAAACCTCCCAGCACTTAGAAAAAAAAAAACAAAGGGGTTATTGCATCGAACATCAAAAGACAACAACAAAGGCATAGTGCACTGAAAAGAGAATGAGTACACACACTTGGAAATGATAGCACGATGGAGAAAATACCAACGTTAACTAAAAAGTGGAAACAACGGGAATGGTGGGTACGGAAAATAAAGTGCCAATGGATGACGACTATCAAATTTAAATGACAGAAATGATTGATGGGATGCCACATTAACCACACCAACTGGTGATGGAAATGGATATTAATGGAAAGTGCACAGGAAGCACCACTTCATTTAAAACACATGATGGGTAACGTCTCCAAGAAGTTTCACTCAATTTCTATATAAGGGAAGCACGTAAGGATTGAAAGGGTTATTGTGAAATCGAGAAAAGCATAGGGCAATAGAATATAAAGAGAAGAGAGTGAAGTTTGTAGAGGTTATAGAGGCTACTAAGCTCAGTGGATAACATCATTAACGCCATGGCATCACCCAAGCTGGGAGAGTCGAGCCATACTTACAGACGACCTCACGGCAATGTCAGACCATCACTGGAGGCAGAGGTAAGCGAACAACAACCACCTTAGCCTCCACAAGTCGTCAATGTGGACGAAATCTCATTGCCCAATATGACGCTAGGAAGCCACACACCTATCGTGGAGGAAACCTAGTAGACAACACTAGTAGGCATGAACATTGATGTGCTAGAAGGGGGACGGGGCCAATAGGATGAGAACGCAGGTAATCATTTGCACCTTGAAAACCTTGAAGAAGCACTGAAACTTAATGGGACAGTCTTGAACATGGAAAAAATGACAGTGCCATAAAGGTCAAACACAACCACACCAGAACATCCACAGGAGTGCACAGTGGAATATGTCACCGGTCGGGAAGATGACTATGCAAAAGAGCAAACAATGGAGGTTGGAACCTCGAGTCATCCACCACAGTGGAAGGGAAAACATCCAATACCAAGATCACCATGCAAACAGGGCACCATAGGCATTGTATTGTCACCCATTCTATAAGGGGTATGTATCGTAGGCAATATGTTAGGCCACATGGAGAAATTTTGGTACTCAGACCATGATGTGAAGGAAACATACAGGTTTCTGGAGTTTTCCAATAAATTGTATCTAGAGACTATGGGTATAAGACCCTTTGGGGAACCAATTAAACAAGCAATTCAGTGGGCAGTCGAACTAGCCAAAACTAGGATTCTAGGCCTATTGGACATCCTTCACTNNNACACACGAACAAATGCATCAAGCAGCTAATGGAAGTCACCCATGGAGGATACTTGTGGTTGGAACAAATCGTCTCAATAGACATAGAGCTCATTGCATACATCATAGGGCTGCCATCACGGGGGGTGACACTCGTGCAGTTCCTTGATGACAAAATGAAGGAGTAGGCATTGGCCAAGGAAATCAAGAAGAAGTATGGTACATAAATGGGGTCACACATAATCATAATCAATCGTATTAGTGAGGTCAGTCATACAAATGAGGGGTGCATGTAAGAAAGCTACGGTGCACAGAATGCCATCAGAATACACGATCACGAAGGATGATTCAAACCTTGTATCCTAGAAGGTCCAGAATCATATAGCAGAGGACTTTGATGAATCTCATCACCAAAGGGATAATATGTAGGATGAGTTGACAGACATGAGGCAGATACTCGTGAAAATCAAAGAAACACAGAGGGCCAACAGAGGAATAGAATCACTTTCAGTAGCCTCACAGATAGGAGTCGAGGTTGGATTGAGCAAGCAGGATAGAATATAGATGAAAACACATCCGAGCTCAAAATTTCACATCACACCCAGCATGCTGTGCATGAATGAAATCGTGGGGCAAGCACCCTTGAAGGATTTGGACCAAATACAATTGGTAATGATGAAGATACCAACCAAGGCCTTGTATAAACTACAAGTTAGCATCGTCCAGGAGGTACAGTCGCATGCACACATAGACGCAATGGAATTGTAGTAGACAAAGCACAGTCGAGAAGAATTGGAATTGGTACTCAAGTAGGCCAAGGTCGATACCAAAGATTAAAAAGACTGTGTGGATAGGTTGGAACAAGGATTGGTGGTAAACTATGAGATAATTCCAAAGAACACACAGACGACAGAGGTCATGGTGATGCAGAAGATTGATCAGATTATGTAGGCAATCGATCAATACAAGTAGGAGATCGAGCACCTCTGGGAGCATCTCATACCTACCACTCCACCAGAGGTGAATTAGAGGAGGAAGCAGGAAGCAACAACACATATAAAGGAGATGGAGCAACAAGTCTACCCAACGGTAGACTTGTTCGAGAAGGAAACATAGCTATGGATGAAGTTGGAAGAGGATAAGCAAGTCCAGCACACTATTACATTGGGTGAAAATTACGATGAAATATTACGACGGTTTAGAATTTCGTCATATTTTTTTTTTCTTTTTTTGTACTAAATATACTCTTTTTTTTCGAGGTCCAAATGTTGGTTGCTCTAGCGACTAACCACCATTTAGTTTCTCTAGCAACCAACAATGGCACGTGTGGGAATCAAACGGTCATTTGCGGCAAATCAGTC
>ML801206.1:89361-101262 GCA_009831015.1 Picea engelmannii
ATCTTGTTAAGGACTAGTTTAAGGTGACATAATTACATATATGTTAGTCAAACTTAATATTAAATAATGATAATATAGGAAATGTGTTAAGAAAGTTAAATATTTTATGTTTTTTATAATCTTTTGGAGATTATTTTTGTTGAAATTATAATTTTGAATTGATGAAATTGTTGTTTTTAATGTAAAAATAGTTTAAATGTCTTGAAATACATATTTTTTCATTGGATTGTTCTTGCCTTTAGAATATCAATGTCAGGTTCTCCTGACTACCTGAAGTATGGAATGGGGTATAGTAGGGGGGGGACTTGAACTTCAACCCTATCCACTAGGAGATGTTCACTCTGAGACCTTCAATATATGAATCAACTCTATGGAGAATTCTCTTGTGTCCAAGTAGTGAGTGTGTCTCTCTTTACCATAGCTTCTATGTTAGTGTTTTCCACCTCCAATCTATATTCCTTAGTACCTCATTTATGGAGGTTTGATGAGTTTTTTGCAGCCTCCAAGTGTCTTCTCTCTAGAATTGGGTAGCCATATGGATCTACTGTTAGGTGAATATGATTTTTACATACCTTATTGATCTACATGGATATCGGTGGCCACCCACCTTTTCCAACTAGCTCAAAACAATTTTCTGACATTTTTGGCAATTTACTATTTTTAGTAGTTTTACTTCCGGGGCCATTTTGAGGGCCTAAATGAAGGTTTTTCATTATAGATATCCTCAATGATAGTGAAATGCATAATTGATCCCCCAAAATGAATCTCCTCAGTGATACCTTTCCAACAGGCTATCACACAACTAAAATGGAGATCGTATGCAAAAGTTACAACCCCAGGAAGTTGATGTACTAGCTTACCCAAACCGGGCCCACATGACTTTTGGCACTTCATCTCCTAGGGTTAGGTTTTTGGATGTATAGGGTTTTTGACATTCTTTCTTATTGTAAAAAGGACTTTAG
This sequence comes from Picea engelmannii, assembly GCA_009831015.1. Classification (NCBI taxonomy): domain Eukaryota; kingdom Viridiplantae; phylum Streptophyta; class Pinopsida; order Pinales; family Pinaceae; genus Picea; species Picea engelmannii. The sequence goes on from ML801206.1 coordinate 90,324, forward strand.
AGCCTCATTGTAACCTTCTTCTTGCGAATGCGCATTGCCGTGACATCTCTTCTCAGAGATAATCCACCACCATTCCAGCAAGCTTGTTTCCGCTGCATTTTACAGTTTCAACTTATTTCGTTATTGAATAGAAAATCAGTTTTACTGTATCTTTGTTATTTTGTGTTAATCACTTGTTAATGATCTGTATTCATTTCATTCTACTCATAAAATCTGGATCAGTGCTATCAGACCGATCTGCTCCTTGTCATCTTAATGCATGTCCCCAACGAGGTCGGAGTACAAAGAGTTGGGTCTCGAGCTTGTTTCTCTTAAGGACAGAAGATCTCGTATACCCAAGCGAACTCCCATGGCAGGAGAAAATAAAGATGATGGGATAGGAGATCCTTTCAAACTGTTGATTGAGGAAGCCCTCACGCATCAGAGGAACAAGATTATGGATAGTTTCGTGCAAATACTTCGACGACTACCAACAGGCTACGCATATTCTTCGAACGGAGGTGCCACCCCCTTCAAGTTACAAATAAACTTTGATATTCCTATATTTGAAGGTCAAATAGATGCAAATGTTGTATACAAGTGGTTGAATCTACTAGAAGGGTATTTTTTTGTTCATAAATTTTCGAATAGAGAAAATATTACTTTTGCGCTCCTCAAAGCCATCCCCCGTGTCAAAGATTGGTGGGAAACTTTCTGTGAGAAAAAGGAAACAGAGGAAACCTCATTATTTTTATTCCTAGCCACCTGGGAATCCTCCAAGGATGCTATTAAGGAAAATTACTACCCTGTTGGAAGTTATGAAGACCTGTATACCAAATGGACCACACTGCGGCAAGAAAGAGACCAAGTAGTGCCAGATTTCACAAATATATTCCATACATTGTGCACCAAGTTGGGTATCAATGATTCAGAGTGATATCTGGTGCTCAACTATCACAATGCTCTGCATAGATACATCCAGACCGAAATGAAATTTTTGGACATCTCATCCTTGGGCGCAGCCTACCAATATGCCGTCAAAATCAAGTAGAAGCTCAAACAAAAGACGTGGCAATTTGGGCCTGGGAACCCCTCACAACAAAATCCAGGAAAGGGTGGCCCCAACCTACCAAACAAAGGACAAAGAAATGATGGATAGTATCAAGACAACCAGTAAAAGTTGCAAGCAAAGAAGTACACTGGAAAGACAAATAAAGATACCGGGAAGTGGTGTGACTTCCATAAGAGCCCTTGGCATAACACTGTTGACTTCCGCTCAAAGAAGTCGTTGGTGGCTGAAGTGAAAGACTATGAATCATATGCAGATTCTGGCTCTGAGACAAAACCAGAAAGGGGAAGACAAATCATTCACACCGAACCCAGTGCCACCGTTGCTACCACCAAGCTCCAACCTAGTGAACTAGATGAGATAGAAGAAGGAGAGTGTCTCTTCCATTAACAGATGTGGGTAAAAGGCACCCCACTACACTTCATCATTGATAGCGGTAGCCAGAAGAACCTCATCTTAGCAGAGGTCATCAAGCGGTTGTCCCTGCCAGCAATGCCGCACCCACAACCCTACACCATTGGATGGCTCTGCCAAGGAAGCGATCTCCGCGTCAGCCAATAGTGTCGACTATCATACGACATCCATTCCTTCAAATATGAGGTATTGTGTGATGTTTCTCCTCTCAATGTTTGTGAGGTTCTTTTGGGCCAACCTTATTTATGGAAATGTCATGTTGTATATGAGTCTAGGCCTTGTAGTGTTATTATTACTTTGAATAGGAAATTGTACAGGATACCCGAGGCAGTCCCACCTAGTTCTATTTCCTTGATCTCTACTAAGAAATGTAGGAAGGTCATCTCTCAGTCAGGGAATTTTTTCTTCTTCGTGATTCGCTCTTAGAATAAACAAAAGATTGCAGCCACATCTAGGGCCTTTGTGGCTGACCTCTCCACACAGTAGAATCAAGTAGATAAGGTTGTGGAACAATATTCAGATATCTTCTCCTCACCTACAGGGGTACCTCTGCACTGCCAGGTCAAGCACCTCATCGATCTGACCTCTGGCGCAACACTGCCCAATGGGATAGTCTATCATCACTCTTTGTTAGAGAATGAGGAGATCAAGCGATAGATCCAAGAACTACTCCACAAGGGGCACATATTCCCCAGCTCATCACCTTGCGGGAGCCCAATCATGCTGGTACAGAAGAAAGATGGAACTTGGTGACTCTATATTGATTATCAGGCTCTGAATAAAATCATTGTCAGAAACCGGTACCTGATTCCCCAAATCAATGACCTCCTTGATCAACTCACAGGGGCCAAATACTTCAGTAAGATTGATCTGAAGTCTGGCTACCACCAGGTCCCGATAGAACAAACAGATGTATGGAAGACTACCTTCAAGTCAAAGGAAGGACTTTTTAAATGGTTGGTCATGCCCCTTGGTTTAACAAATGCTCCAACCACTTTCATGAGGATGATGGACAATATCCTGTGACCATTCACCAATACTTTTGTTGTGGTGTATCTGGATGACATTCTAATTTACAGCAAGACTTGGGTTGAACACTTGCAGCATATTCAGCAGGTTCTGCACACCCTGTGGCAACACAAGCTATACGCCAACCTAGAAAAATGATCCTTCGGCATGGACAGGGTCCATTACCTGGGCTACATCATTGATCAGCATTGTGTACATGTGGATCCAACCAAGATCCAAGTCATCCATGACTGGCCAGCCCCAACAACACTCAGTGAGCTTTGGAGCTTCTTGGGACTTGCTAGTTTCTACTGCAGGTTCATGTTGGATTTCTCCCATATTTCATGAGCCCTCAGCAAGATAAAAAGGGGTGGTGGTAAGGAGAAATTTGCGTGGGGTCGGTCCCAACAACAAGCATTCAATGATTTGAAGCAGCACTTGTGCTCAACCCTAGTACTTTCACTACCAGACCTACAACATCCCTTTGAGATTGAGACAGATGCTTTAGACTATGTTGTGGGCATCATTCTCACTCAGCACGGCCACCCCGTGGCCTATCATAGTGAGACACTATCAGATATTGTCCGTAAGTACCCTACTAATGAAAAATAAATGTACTCCATTGTGCAAGCATGCTTCCAGTGGAGACATTACATTCTTGGGAAGGAGACGGTCATCCACACTGATCATAAGCCACTGCAGTTCATTCAGACACAAGAAAAACTGCAGAATGACCACCATCAAAAGTGGTCCACCTACTTGCATCAATTCCACCTCAACATCAAGTATAAAACAGGAAGCACCAATCACGTCGTTGATTGCCTCAGCAGACTGCTAGTCGCGGCACTCACCACAGTGCTAGAATCTTGCGGCCACGAGACATCTAGATGGCCCCAACTCTATGAGATAGACCCTGACTTCGCCAACTACCAAATGTTGGGTGCAAATGTAGTTGTCGATAATTTCCATCTTCAAGATGTGTTGTTGTGTCGTCTGGGCCATATCTGGGTTCCATCAAGTGAGCGAGCGAAGATGATCTGGGAATCCCACTACAGTCAGGTGGAAGAACACTTCGGCATCGAAAAGGTAGTGGCGATGCTACAGAAACATTTCTACTGGCCGAAACTTTGAAAGGAGGTCGGAAAGTATATTAGGTCATGCACAGCTTGCGCTATTGCCAAACCGAACACTAAGAAACAGGGCCTGTACACCCCTCTTCCTACCCCTGACAGGCCATGGGAATCCATCTCAATGGAATACATGTCGGGCCTCCCATACACCAAGCAGGGAAATGACTATGTTTTTGTGGTTGTTGATCTCTTTTCTAAGATGGCGATTCTGGTTGCCTGCAAGAAGAGAATCACAGCAGAGGCCACTGCCAAGCTCTTCTTTGAACGAGTCTGGGTACATTTTGGAATCCCACAAACCATTGTCTCAGATCAGGATAGTTGATTTCTCAGCACATTCTAGTCGATCCTCTGGTCACTGCTGGACACCAAGCTCACCAAATCCACGGCCTTCCACCCCCAGACAGATGGCCAAACCGAGGTTGTAAATCGAATGATTGTGCATATCCTTCGCATGTATAATTCAAAGAACCATCACACATGGGATGAGAGCCTTCCCTATGTCCATCATAGCTACAATCGAGCATTTCATAGCTCAATTGGTGATCTATATGGATATCTATGGCCACCCACCTTGTCCAACTGGCTCAAAACAGTTTTCTGACATTTTTGGCAATTTACTATTTTTAGCAGTTTTTACTTTCGGGGCCATTTTGAGGGCCTAAATGAAGGTTTTTCGGTATCAAGCTCCTAAATTACATCCAAAGGCATGACTGAGCCCCAAAAATGAATCTCCTCAGTGATGCCTTTCCAACGGGCTATCACACGCCTAAAACAGAGATTGTATGCAAAAGTTACGACCCCGGGAAGTTGATGTACTAGCTTACCCAAACGGGGCCCACATGACTTTTGGCGTTTCATCTCCTAGGATTAGGTTTTTGGATGTCTAGGGATTTTGGAATTCTTTCTTATTGTAAAAATTCCTTCAGAGCCTCATTGTAACCTTCTTCTTGCGAATGTGTGTTGTCGTCACATCTCTTCTCAGAGATAAGCCGCCATCATTCCAGCAAGCTTGCTTCTGCTGCATTTTAAAGTTTCAGCTGATTTCGTTATTGAATAGAAAACTAGTTTTACTATATCTATGTTATTTTGTCTTAAGCACCTGTTAATAATATGTATTCATTTTGTTCTACTCATAAAATCCATATTAGTGGTATCAGAGCGGTCTGCTCCTTGTCGTCTTAATGCATGTCCCCAAAGAGGTCAGAGTACAAAGAGTTGGGTCTCGAGCTTGTTCCTCTTGAGGACAGAAGCTCTCACACACCCAAGCGACCTCCCACGGTAGGAGAAAAGAAAGATGACGGGATAGGATATCCTTTCAAACTATTGATTGAGGAAGCCCTCACGCAATAGAGGAACGAGATGATGGATAGTTTCGTGCAAATCCTTCGACGACTACAAACAAGCAATGCATCTTCTTTGAACGGAGGCGCCGCCCCCTTCAAGGTACAAATAAACTTTCATATTCCTATATTTGAAGGTCAGATAAACACAGATGTTGTAGACAAGTGGTTGAATCTACTAGAAGGGTATTTTTCTGTTCATAAATTTTCGAATAGAGAAAATATTACTTTTCCGCTCCTCAAAGCCATTCCCCATGTGAAAAATTGGTGGGAACTTTCTGTGAGCAAAAGGAAATAGACGAAGCATCATTATTTTCAGTCATGGTCACCTGGGAATCCTTCAGGGATGATATTAAGGAATAATACTACCCTGTCAAAAGTTATGACGACCTGTATACCAAATGGACCACACTGTGGAAAGAAAGAGACCAAGCAGTGCCAAATTTCACAAATATCTTCCATACCTTGTGCACCAAGTTAGGTATCAAAGATTCGGAATGACATCTGGTGCTCAAGTATCATAGTGCTTTGCATAGATACATCCAGACTGAAATGGAATTTCTAGACATCTCATTCTTGGGCACGACCTATCGATATTCCATCAAAATCGAGAAGGAGCTCAAACAAAAGACGCGACAATTTGGGCCTGGGAACCCCTCACAACAAAAGCTAGGAAAGGGTGGCCCCAACCCACCGAACAAAGGATAGAGAAAAGATGGACAGTATCAAGACAACCAGTACAAGCCACAAGCAAAGAAGGACACCAGAAAGACAAAGAAAGATATCGGGAAGTGGTGCGACTTCCAAAAGAGCCCTTGGCATAACACTGCTGATTGTTGCTCAAAGTAGTCGCTAGTGGCCGAAGTGAAAGCCTCTGAATTAGATGCAGATTCTGACTTCGAGACAAAACCAGAAAGGGGAAGATGGATCATTGACGCAAAACCCAGTGCCATTGTTGCTACCACCAAGATCCAACCTGTTGAACCAGACGAGCCAGAAGAAGGAGAGTGCCTCTTCCATTCAAAGATGTGGGTAAAAGGAACCCCGCTGCACTTCATCATTGACAGTGGTAGCCAGAAGAACCTCATCTCAGCAGAGGTCATCAAGCATCTAGCCCTGCCAACAATGTTGCACCCACAACTCTACACCATTGGATGGCTCTGCCAAGGAAGCGATCTCTGCGTTGGCCAACAGTGTCGACTGTCATATCGCATCAAGCCCTTCAAAGATGAGGTATTGTGTGATGTTGCTCCTCTTGAATTTTGTGATGCTCTTTTGGGCCAACCTTATTTATGGAAACGTCATGTTGTATATGAGTCTAGACCTTGTAGTGTTATTATTACTTTGAACAGGAAATTGTACAGGATACCCGAGGCAGTCCCACCTAGTGCTATTTCCTTGATCTCTGCTAAGCAATGCAGGAAGGTCATCTCTCAGACGGGGAAGTTTGTCTTCTTCGTGATTCGCTCTCAGAATAAGTGAAATATTGTAGCCACATCCAGGGTCTCTATAGCCAACTTCTCCACACAGCAGAAGCAAGTAGATAAGGTCGTGGAAGAATACTCAGATATCTTCTCCTCGCCTATAGGGGTACCTCTGCACTGTCAGGTCAAGAACCCCATCGATCTGACCCCCGATGCACCACTACCTAATGGGCCAGTCTATCATTGCTCTTTGTTAGAGAATGAGGAGATCAAGAGACAGATCCAAGAACTGCTCCACAAGGGGCACATACACCCTAGCTCATCACCTTGTGGGAGCCCAATCATGCTGGTACAAAAGAAAGATGGAACCTGGCAACTCTGTATTGATTACCCGGCTTTGAATAAAATCACTGTCAGAAACCGATACCCAATTCCCTGAATTGATGACCTCCTTGATCAACTCACGGGGGCCAAATACTTCAGTAAGATCGATCTGAAGTCTGGCTACCACCAAGTCCCAATACAACAGACAGATGTATGGAAGACCACCTTCAAGTCAAAGGAAGGACTTTTTGAATGGTTGGTCATGCCCTTTGGTTTGACAAATGCTCCAGCCACTTTCATGACGATGATGGACGATATCCTGCGACCATTCACCAATACTTTTGTAGTGGTGTATATGGATGACATTCTAATTTACAGCAAGACCTGGGATGAACACTTGTAGCATATTCAACAGGGTCTGCACACCCTGCGGTAGCACAAGCTATACGCCAACCTGGAAAAATGCTCCTTTGGCATGGACAGGGTCCATTACCTGGGCTACATCATTGATCAACATGGCATACATGTGGATCCAGCCAAGATCCAAGTCATCTGTGATTGGCCAGCCCCAACAACACTCACTGAGCTTTGAAGCTTCTTGGGACTTGCCAATTTCTACCACAGATTCATGTTGGGTTTCTCCCATATTGCATGGGCCCTTAGCCAAATAAACAGGGGTGGTGGTAAGGCGAAATTTACGTGGGGTCGGTCCCAACAACAAGAATTCGATGATTTGAAGGAGTGCTTATGCTCAGCCCCAGTACTTTCACTACCAGACCTGCAACATCCCTTTGAGATCGAGACAGATGATTCAGAATATGCCGTGGGTGCCATTCTCACTTAGCACGGCCACCCCGTGGCCTATCAGAGTGAGACACTGTCAGATATTATCCGTAAGTACCCTACTTACGACAAAGAAATGTACTCCATTGTGCAAGCATGTCGCCAGTGGAGACATTACATTCTTGGGAAGGAGACAGTCATCCACACTAATCATAAGCCACTACAGTTCATGCAGACACAGGGAAAACTGCAAAATGACCACCATCAAAAGTGGTCCACATACTTGCAGCAATTCCACCTCAACATCAAGTATAAAATAGGAAGCACCAATTGCGTCGCTGATTGCCTCAGCAGACTGCCAGTCGTGGCACTCACCATGGTGCTAGACTCTTGTGGCCATGAGACATATGGATGGCCCCAACTCTATGAGATAGACCCTGACTTCGCCACCCCCTACCAAATGTTGGGTGAAAATGCAGTTGTCGATAATTTCCATCTTCAGGATGGGTTGTTGTGTCATCTAGGCCATATCTATGTTCCATCAAGCGAGCGAGTGAAGATGATATAGGAATCCCACTACAGTCAGGTGGCAGGACACTTCGGCATCAAAAAGACAGTGGCGATGCTACAGAAACATTTCTACTGGCCGAAACTTCAACATGAGGTCGGTAAGTATATCAGGTCCTGCACTGCCTGCGCTATTGCCAAACCGACCACTAAGAAATAGGGCTTGTACACCCCTCTTCCTACTCATGACAGGCCATGGGAATCCATCTCAATGGACTACATGTCGGGCCTCCCATCCACCAAGCGGGGAAATGAATGTGTTTTTGTGGTTGTTGATCGCTTTTCTAAGATGGTGATTCTGGTTGCCTGCAAGAAGAGCATCACAGAAGAGACCACTGCCAAGATATTCTTTGAACGAGTCTGGGTACATTTTGGAATCCCACAAACCATTGTCTCGGATCGGGATAGTCGATTTCTCAGCACATTCTGGTTGAGCCTCTGGTCACTGCTAGACACCAAGCTCACCAAATCCACGGCCTTCCACCCCCATACAGATGGCCAAACCGAGGTTGTAAATCGAATGATTGTGCATATCCTTTGCATGTATAATTCAAAGAATCCTCACACATGGGATGAGATCCTTCCTTATGTCCAGCATAGCTACAACCAAGCCCTACATAGCTCAACTGTCCACAACCCCTTTCAAGTGGGGTTGGGATTCCAACCATTGGGTTCCATAAATGTTGTACTTCCCCTTGCGGTCACCTCGACTAACTCATCTCCTGCTCCAACTGAAGCTGACAAAGCCACCTGATTCATTGATTGGATCCAGCACATCCGCCAACAGCTTCAAGATATCCTACAGAAGTCCAATGACAAGTACAAACAGCGCCATGATCAACATCGGGTGCCACATAAGCTTCAGGTGGACGACAAAGTTTGGTTTCACTTCCAAAAAGAACACCTTATAGGACCCCATCAGAAGCTTCACCCACTCCATTATGGACCATACACTATCACCAAGGCCATGGGGGATAATTCTTTTGAGCTCAACATTCCTCCTTTCCTTGGCCTGCACCCAGTTTTCAACGTGGATCTGCTTCACCCTTATTTCCCACCATTATTGGACACCTCAAAAGTAGCAGAACAGCTGACACCAACAGATCTCAACCCCGACTACATACAACAGGAATTCAATGATCAGATTGTGGATAGACAGATCAAGGTAACTCGACAACAAAGCATCCATATTTATCGAGTCATCAAAGCAGGGCAACTCCTGCACCAAGGCAAGTGGCTCACCCGGGCCAAATTCAGCAGAAATTTCCTCATCTAATGGGGGACCTCAACGCAATGGAGACCATTTATTCCTAAGGAGGGAGGATTGATCCAAATGGATATCGGTGGCCACCCACCTTTTCCAACTGGCTCAAAACAATTTTCTGACATTTTTGGCAATTTACTATTTTTAGTAGTTTTTACTTCCAGGACCATTTTGAGGGCCTAAATGAAGGTTTTTCAGTATCGATCTCCTCAATGATATTTGAATGCATAATTAATCCCCCAAAATGAATCTCCTCAATGATACCTTTCCAACATGCTATCACACGTCTAAAACGGAGATCGTATGCAAAATTTACGACCCCGGGAAGTTGATGTACTAGCTTACCCAAACGGGGCCCACATGACTTTTGGTGCTTCATCTCCTAGGGTTAGGTTTGGATGTCTAGGGTTTTTTGAATTCTTTATTATTGTAAAAATTCCTTCAGAGCCTCATTGTAACCTTCTTCTTGTGAATGCACGCATCTATCACATCTCTTCACAGAGATAAGCCGCCACCATTCCAGCAAGCTTGTTTTTGTTGCATTTTACAGTTTCAGCTTATTTCGTTATTGAATAGAAAACCAGATTTACTGTATCTCTGTTATTTTGTGTTAAGCATTATTTAATAATCTGTATTCATTTCGTTCTACTCATAAAATATGGATCACTTACTTGGTCCCCTATCATTCAAGTGTTTTTGAAATCCTTCTTCATAAGAGATATGTATCATTCAGTGTTAAATTATTACCATTGATATTTTAAGTATAAAGCATAGACCCTAGCAAGTGATCTATGTGCCAACATTTTATAAGCTTTTTCAATAATCTCCTCGCATACATATGTTAATCTTGCAATTTCCTAATCCTTTTTTGTAGTTTCTTGCATTTGTTTTACGAGGTCAATTTTTATCTTGGTATTTTCATTACCGAGGACTTCTAAATTTTCATTAAAATCTATTGAGGTTAAAGAAAATTTCTCTTCAATAAAAGTGATTAGTTGGTTATGCTCAATTGAAAAAAACAAATCTCTCACCTTTTTATCATCTTATTTCTTCCATTGTTACTTCACCTTGAGAAATCAACAACTGTCTCATCAAAAATTTAACTGAATTTGTGGCCACAATGTGTGTTAGAATCCTCTTTTGTAGCCTATTCGAACCATATCTCTTTATCCTCTTTGAAATATGCTCAATAACATAGCTACTCTCTTCATGTATCACAAGTGTCTTTTCATCAACAAGGTTGTTGATTTCTTCTTTTCCTCTAACAATTGGAACCCCTAACAGAGTGGCAGGATCTTGCTTGGGCTAAGGTATTTTCCATTGCAGCCCTAGAAATATTTGATTCTAGTTCCTAATCTATTGAGGAGATATCCTCCTACTCCTTCTTCACACTATGCTACTTCTTATGCAATAGTTGATATAATCTCTATAGAATCCATGGATTCTTCACCTATTAGTGTTGGCACATGTTCTAAAGCATGTGATGAGTCTTCGATACATGGTTTTGATGCTACATTTTCTTCAGGATGGATAATGAACATGTCCCATGTGACATATGGTTGTATTCTTCATAATTCATCAAAAACAAATAGCTTAATCAACCCATGGTGTGCTACAACTGCTTATGCTCTCAATTG
>ML801206.1:101362-145465 GCA_009831015.1 Picea engelmannii
AAAATATCTTTTATTACTATCAAACCCTTGAGGTAGGGAAACACCATACAATGGATCCTATTATGGAAGGGATCCTCTCCTGTTCACTTGCCTCTTCAAGGCGGAATCCTCCTTTTGAGCTATCGCTCCAAATACAATAATTCTCTTCATATCCCATTACATTGCTTGAACCTCTTTATATAGTGCTACCATCACCTAGTAACATTCTAGAGGAGGAATCTTCTAGAAGTAGAACCTTCTGAGAAGTCCTCATACATTTATTATATCTAGCTAGCCATTTATTATATCTAGCTACCATAGTGGGCCTTATTTAATAATATAGTGGACCTAGTCCACCATACATTGAATGGCCTCCACTATTATCACTATGGGCCCTCTGGGCCCCCACTACTACCTCTCTAGCTACCTAACAACACATATTTTCACGAAATGTAACTATTCAAAGATTATTTTGACCCCAGAATCCATGTTGAGAATTGAATCAAGCAATGGAAAGTTGTGCAAGTACCATCTCGGATATGGGTTCACTTATTTTTCCATTCATTAGGTGTGATTCCAAAAACCTGATACATACATGAAGAGGCCAAAAGAAAAATGAACCAGTGGCAGACACTATAAGACCATTTGTTATGATGAAAATAACTCTATGGCAAGGGGTAAACCACAACATACGGAAATGACTGCAGAAATCAACTCTAATCCCAAGTATGCTATATAGGTGAAAATGATAGTAAGACAATATAAAGAGCATACCTCATCTGGACGTTTGAAGAAGACCATCGTTGAACACTTGACTCAAATATTTATACTTATAACTTGTCCTCAACAACCAATATACGCAAGCATATGGTGATAATATATAATTTTAGCACATATAATAGCATAATCCATCAAAATTCATAACAAATATGCCCATGGAAAAACAATTCAAATATTTGCAAGATATTAATTGGATGAGAAAAGAGTATTTATATTAAAATATAAACAATAGAAGTGTATCAATGGAAAAATTCCATGTCGGCACATCTCAGAACTGAGAAAATAAGTACCTTCCAGTTGGGCCTCCACCACTTCAGTCCTCCACCAAAGGCAATCTCATATAAGAGAGACAATGAGGTTCTCCATCAAAGATGGAAGAGCTTGGGGGATGAAAAATGTTTTCAGACTTCAAATGAGAAAGGGATGCAGACTCAATATGAAGTGAATAATTTCTCCAGAGTAACTTTGCTCTCGAAAGTTGAATTCTCTCCTCTTCCACAATTTGGATATGGCCCATTTATAGCCTTCAAATGGAACTGAAGGGTCGAGTTGGAATGTTTCCAGTATATGGAAGGTCAAGGATCATGGATCTCATGACGTGACATGGAAACCCAACAAAATTTTTAATTTTTGGGCACAAAAACCGATGTACGTGGATTGTAATGGTGCAACTTTCATATACACATGTTGTATAACTGTTAGGGTGTGTATATGTGGAAAAATATGATTTTTTAGCTCTAGGAAGTGAAAAATGGGACTTCAAGTCTGCATAGGGAAATGGAAAAGTCCTTATGAGAAAGTTGCATGGGGTGAGACAAATATTGCTATAACATATATCCCCTAATGTGTAAGGTCATAGGAGTATCTATGATGGCCAAAACACATTATAATTCCCAGAAGTGGAGTATTGGAGACCCAGTTGAACAAACTAGTTGCTCGTAAAAATATTACAATTCATAATGACTTTGTACACATGGCTTCCAATTTGAATTACACTGCAAATCCACGTGGAAATATACCAAACAATTGTTCATGGCCATTAATAGACAATACAAAGTAGATGCATGCCATAAGTTGTCATAGTCACGAACAAGGTCCAGTGAAAACTAGTCTCAAAATCAATCTGAAGATATCTGTATACAATGGACTAGAATCTAATCTCGCCTAATCACTGAAGTCATATAGGTATTAGTCCAATGAACGATAGAAATGGATCAAGAAATATGCTACTATGAACTAATGTCTTCAAATCTTCTACACGATCCTCCAAAGGTGAAACTCTACATCATGTGAATAAAGGAGTTGAGGTCGAACACACTGAGACTTTGTTTGATTACCGATCGTTGAGGTATATAGTTAACAAATGTGAGATAGCCTACCGATAATTAAAGTAGATATCAAGGCACTGAGTACATTCTTACAAGTGTGAATAAAGGTGTTGAGGTCGAATACTTGAAGAATCCATCGATCAAGAGACATTGATGTATTCCCAACTGTCAATGGCGGGAGAAATTGCCATTGATGATTGCAAGCCTCTAGGTACTCATAAGACTCTAGGAATCTTTTTTAGAATAGATGAGTTGAATTCGATGGAAGGAGACATGATAGAAGGAGAGAATTAAGGCATCTCTTGTCAGTCAACACAAGTTACAAAGCAATATCTTGATGATTTGGAGGAATTTTGATGAACAACATGTTCACAAACCAACGACCCTGTGAGTCTTTCGCATGCACCAGATGCAAGTAGTGCACAAAAAAAGACCCTATGAATAGCAGCCAATAAGGAAAAATGTTGAAAAAGGAGAGGAAACCACCAATAAGGATAATGGCATCCAAGACACTACATGAATCCAATGTGTGAATAGATTTATTTTCATCGAACACAAGGGAAACCCCCTCATTTAGTGACCAATGAGGAGATGTCAACTTTTGGCTTCAAGGTTTCCAATACATAATGAAAGTAGGACCAGGGTTCATGGTAGGACTACAACTTCATGTAACTCTAATACACACTGAGGGTATGGATGACATAAAAAGTCAAGAGTTATGATAAATGGTCGACATGGGCTTATAGACTTCCTTTGAAGAATACCATGAGACATATGGAGGACTCTGGCATCATAGACTCAATGATGAAACTTTGTGATGCAGGAGGCATCAATAAAAATCTCCATAGGGATTGGAAGAGTAACCAATGAGAGGAGTAAACTCTAAGTAATGAGCTCAAGTTCCTAAGGTCATGCTAAACCCAAACTTTGGAAGAAAATTGGACTCAAAAGTTTGTGCTATGTTCAAAGGGAACACGACTACTGCCAACATAAGATAATATTCCTTTCCTGCTCATATTTTTTTGTTTTTTCATAGACAAATGAATGATATGATACAGAGGAGGAAACAAGTGTCATGAGTAAGCAACTAGTTATAATAGTGGAGCATACCTATGCTCAATGCAAGGAGGTGCATGTAGGACATGGACACTCGATGAAATATTTCCTCTTAGGGTACAGGGTGTGTTGGCACAGGGGCAGAACTAGGGTTCAACGCTACAACAACGCACCAACGAAACCCTAACTACCGGCCCTTTTGGCAACACCTGCGAAGAATATGAAGTCTCACTTAACAGAGCACTTGGTTCATCAATATTCAACCATTATCTTCTTTGTAGATAAAACAGAGCATCACATCATTCATCCAGATCTGATGTATCTAATCATTTATCGTAGAGAAGTAGGTTAGATCTAATAGATTCAGGCACTAAGCACATTCATATAAGTCATATCTAACATCCATATACATCATTAGCACAAAACATAAATAGATCTATCTATCTATATCAAAGCACTTAACAAGTAAAGACATAAACACATCAAGACATCACACAGAGTAGAGAAACACAACATATATGTGGTTCACCCCCACCCTGGGGCTACATCCACCAACTCTTCTTCTTTATTATCTTCTTCAATAGGTTACATGCATGGAGCCTCAAAAACTTACCCTACATAGGAGAGGAGATCTGCACAGCCTCCTAGATCCTCCTTCCCTGAGTAGATCTAAGAACACAACCTTCCACAACCTCTTACAATGACTTTCACTTAGCTCTACAAGTCTCGCATAGTGTGTACAGAGCACTTACAATCTTGATCACACAGATCCAACTTTAGCACTTAGCTATTCCTATAACCTCTCTCATTACATCGCCTAGTCTTCTATATATACTTTACAAAATAGGCCTAAACATGGGTAAACCCATGGGCCGACATCCCATACCCGTTACATAATCCTAAATCCCAAAAAGAACCCAAAAAGGGTCCAATATCCTGTGATATCTGCTTCATCTTGCGCTCCACCTTTGATAGGTTATCAAAGTCCCAAAATAGGTCAAACTTGACCAAGGGTCTCCCAAAACTTGGTCAAGGGCCAAAAGGCCCCCAACACTCACCTATGCTCATCTCGGGTCACTCTAATCTGGATAATTCCACTTCAAAATCCTTTAGCGTAGATTGAGATTCTTTGACTTGCAGTTGTGCCTTGGCCTCCTGTTCAATGAACTCTTGGATGACTGCATCATTGATAGGTCCCTCCAGGCATTGTTCAGTTGTAGTGATAACCTGCTCCAATTATTCTCCTCAGCCTTCCACCTCTGTGAACAATTGGTAAGCCTTATCTTGTACAAGTTGGAGACTCTAAGTTACTTCGATAACTCTGCTATGGATAGTGTGGATCTTTTGTTGGGCAGTGCACTGCTCTTGGGATCTCTTCATTATTTCCACATCTGGCAAGGGCTTCAACTGTGATTGTATTGTTTTGGCTTGATACTTCACCTCTTGGAGCTGCGACTCTAGTGCCTTCAGTTCTGGATTCTTAGTGATTTTCTCATAGGTATGGGCAGTGTGATCAGTGAGTTGCTTACATTCCATAGTAAGGTATTTTATTATCTCAATTGCGCTTCGAGTAGTTGCTTCTCTTTGATCCCTTACATCCTATGGGGTCCTGGGTACAGTGCGGAGATCTAAATCTTCTATGTGTTGTTGTAGCTATTGGATAACTTCTGTGAGATGATCTACTTGCTGTGAGACTCTATCCTCTACCTTTATTTCTATGACTATCACATAATGAAGTGCTCTATTGACCGCTTCCTTCACTTCGAGTTGGTCCACGAGCAATTTTTCTATTCCTTGATGTATTTTTTCTTTTTCTTCGTCAAACTTTTCTTGGTGAGCAATCCTTTTCTATTCTGCATCTCAGCGTATTCTACAACTACTCCTTGCACTTGCGTCAAAGCCTGGCTGGCTTGTTCTGTTTCCTCTTGTGCTTGTCGAAGGAAAGCTTCAACTATCTCAGCTAGTTAGTGGAGTTGGGTTGGCTCATCTCCCAACTCTGGTTCTCCTGATGGAAAAGGCACAGTGGAGACTGCGCGGCTGGACTGAAGGGCCTGTTGTACCCCTTACAGTTCGACTTCAATCCTATCATACATTTCTTCCTTCTTTGTTTCTTATTTCTCTGTTATCTCCAATGAAGCATCATTCAGGGCTGCTATGATGAAGTCAAAGTCGTCGGAGGTGAGGACAGTCTACATCTTGGTCATGGAGGCTTTCAATTTCTTCCAGGAAGAAGGTTTCAAGGGGGAAACCTTCCTCTTCTTCAAGGGATCAACCTCATCTCTAGGCGGTGTTACTTCACCTAGTCTCTGTTCATTTTCTACTTCATCACCACCCCCTCGGTCAGGTGACATGGAAGAAATCCTCACTGAGGTGCTGCTTAAGTTTTGGACCTCCTCAGTCTTATTTTGTCTGTTGGTTCAAGGTGTATTCTATTCTTTATGAGTGTCCTCTGGGCTATCAATATCAGATATCTTTGAAGGGTTGGCGGGAATGAGCAGGTCAGCGGACCATTCCTTGGTGATCACCTCAAGGTATTCTTCTGTAAGTTTTTAATATGACTAGAGTTGCTCTTGATGTTCATCTCCTCGCGTTGTAATGTATATAAAGTGTCGATCTCTGTTGAACTTCATTAGTGGTTGGAACCTTTGTAGGGTGTTCAAATTCATGCGAGGCTCGGCTTCGATGGCTCTCTTTAGCTAGAGGTAGTATGTATGAAACACAACATTCGACTGCCACTATTTTTTCATATTAGTTGAATACCATAGGGTAGAGAACTTCACGGAAAGTGGTTTGAATGGCTCTATGTCGGGGAAGGTCATTCCTTCTGGCATCTCCCAGGAAAGAAATGCAATTAGGATTGAGATTCAGCTAAAATGAAATTCATAACCCTGATCCTGTGATTCTCAGCAATCTAGTTTCAACTGGTTAACTAAGTACTTTACCCAGTTCATTTGCAGTCCTTCTGCGTACTTCCCTGCGAGGTCAACAACAAATCTAGTGAACTGCGTAGGTCAGTTCTTCCTTACTAATTTTCCATCTATCAGTTGACATGTGAGGTGCACTGTGCCACTCTAGATGAAATCTACCTTGTATCATCTTGTTCCATTCTCAATGTTGCCATATGCATCCTTGATATTCTATGCAAGTGTGCGATTTGCGAATTTTCATGGATAAAATTCCTACGGGTTGGGTCCTTGCATATTCATTCCTATGATCATGTGTATCAGCATTGGATCAACTTTAATGCAATGATCTAGCCATAAGTATCCACCATGATAACACGATAGTAGTAGCTTGACACTGGCATTGACTTCCTAGTGTCTTCCGAAGTGTGAGATCTTCATGACATTAAGTACGGTGGTCTGCGCGAGGTTCATCATCCATGACTGAGGGATGATATTTGAGTTCTTTCGTTTAGTTTTGGTTAGGTACTTGTATGGGGCGAGCATACCATAGATCTTTCAATATCTGAGGTTGAAGTCATTGAACTTCAATGCTATGATATTTTCATGCTCTGTTCGAACTGCATGTATCCCCTTTAGGAGATACACAGTGACCATAGTGTACTTGATGTCTCTTGGCACACTTTCACTGCACCAACCAGAGGTGGGATGTATTCAGGAAATATGGATGGAATCAAATTCACGTTTTCTAGGTCATATTTATGCTTGGTTCTCTTCTCTACTGATGGTTGGGATGGCACTAATCCAGGAGCAGTCGACGGAGAGGCTTGTAGTCCTCTCATCGATGATGCTTGTATACCTGTAGAAATTGGCATGACTTGTTCAGTCATGGGGTTGATCATAACTTCTTCAAAAAATCTCTCTGTTGTATTGAACTCGTCTGACATACATGCTTGGGGTTGGAAAAATTTGGGTTCAAGGAGTAACTTAGACACTGCAATAGGATAGAAGGAAATAGTGCAATGATCACTGTATAAAATCAACAAGTCTGGGGGCTCAAATTCAAGTTTAGCAACATTTTTCTCGATGTATGGCACGATGGGATAAATAGATAACTTGGTAATGGATTGCTTGCAACGATCGAGAATCCTTCATTAACTCTGTTATGTATTTTATGGCGCGGTCCAACAGTCTGGTGGCGAACCATAAATTTCTTTCTACCCATTTGTAGGGTCGGTCGAACGGTTATATTGGTCCCAATGACTATATTGCTTTGCCATAGCAAAGTGCCATGTGGTGTTGCTCTGTTATCTCGACGAAGCTCCAATTTTGCAGATTTTCCTTCTGCAAAGTTCCCTCTGGAACCTTCTGTAACTTGTCGATCTTAGCTCTCTTCTTACTTAGTTTTCTATCTTTCTTTCTAGCGACCTTCGTCTTGGTATGCTTTTTTCCATTATGATTCTTATCTTCTTTTGGCATAGTTACTCCACATTGTTCATATTATTTCCTAAGATTCGAGGGTGCTACTTATTCTTTATCTGGAATAAGTACTTCAATCTTCTGTGGGTCTTCTAGTGTTATTGCAACTTCGACATATGGGTCTCTGGTGTTAAATAGCTTTGATATGTTCTTATGTTATTCAATTAAGTGTGTGATCCTTATATGTTGGAGATACTTCACACACACCTAGGATTTATTTTTCCTAAGGTTATTCCTTGTTTATTATTCATAATTAGTCATTATCCACTCTCCTATATTTTAGGGGATAATATTCCACCTAGAGAATATTCTCTTTTAGTTGACACTTCAGTTTGACTAGTTGAGTTGAGTTTAGATGTTGCATTGGGATCATCACAATGCAACATTGGGATCATCACCATGCTAATTAGACCTTGCCTTGGTATCATCACTAGAGTGGCGCACTAGCCTTGATTCCCTGAGTTAACTCCTCAATACTCTCTGTTCAGTCAGTTAACTCAACTAGGTGGAAGTTCACTCCCGTAACTGCCTGAGAGACTAGAATAGGTGGTAGTTCACTCCCGTAACTATTGGTGTGTGTCTATATCACTCTAGACCACCACTATGGTGCATTGGTTATCCTCAATTCAAACTCATTGATTTATACAGAGTATATCATGTGTAAATTATTCATTATTCATAACAGTTAATAAGAATTCTTTCATTCTTTCTCTCTTTCTTCTTCTTTCCCCAATTCTCTCTGCAAATGTGTGTATCATTGTTTAGATAGATATATTATGTGTAGTTTCAACACATTTACATGGTATCAAAGCTGACGAACTTCTAAGAAAAAGCTACACCAAATGTTTTTGCAGGTACAAAAGATTGAAGACAACGAAAAGATGGAATTCCAAAAAGAATTCATCCTTACACCTTACAACTATTTTTCTTGGAAGGAGAAAATAGCCATACATATTCGATCCAGACGGTTGTACAAGTTAACCATGAATACAAATACAGAACCGACATCAGCCATGGAAAAATACAAGTACTTAAATCGCATGGATGAGGCACTTAGAACAATTTACAGTCTTGTCTCTCCCGATCTCCTTTTTCACATATCTTCCTATAAGACTCCCAATGAAGCCTAGAAAATATTGGAAGGGATATTTAGAAAATTAGGATGGGATGAGGGGACACATGCTGGAGGTGGAGCATCTCACATTGGATCCAAAAATCTTCGACAATATCCAATATTTCTTTACAAAATTCAAGTATTTACTGTCGCAACTCAAAGCTTGCGAGGTTGATAAATAGACAGAGGAGAAATAAATGGTTCTCACCATTCTCTCCATGCCTAGTCCTAAATTTTTTGTATTCGTATCTACATTCCATACTGTCAGATTCACCTCTAGAGCCACCTGGAAGATGCCTTCTCTTGAGGAATTTATCGAATCCTTGACACAAGAGAAAAACAAGCTCATCAACATGGGAACAATCAAAGGACCAAGGGCGCATGCAATCACTATGCATGATGGCAGCCACAAATATCAGAAATCTAAAAATAAAGATAAATGAAAAGATCATGTAAATATGAAGAAGGAAGGGTACACAAAACCCTTCATCGATGCCTCTGGATCCAAAGGATAAAAGGGAAGAAAAGGATAGAAATGCACATACTGTCACAAAGGATTCCATTCGGAATCTGCATGCATGCAAAAACAAATAGATCTCATGTCTCAGATACTTCATCAAAACAACCTTGGAGATGGCATCCCGGAGGGTGCAAAGAAGACGAAGCCAAAAGATCTGAATTCCAAGAAAGGAAATTCTAGCCATGCCTTGATTACCATCAACTCCTCTCTTGATGCTTGGATCTTTCATTCGGGAGAATCACATAACATAGCTACCTCAAAAGCAGTATATTATTCTTCGGATGCATGCAAAGTTCCTCCTATTATTATGGGGGATAACTCTTTTTTCAAAGTCGCCAGAAAAGGAAGGATTGAACTCACCAACATAAGCTTTGAGAATGTGTTGCATGTTCCCAAGATTTCTGCCAACCTTCTCTCTATGTATCAGATGAAAAATTCTGGCATTGGAAATAAATTCATACTCACACCAAATTCTGTGGACATCTATGACATGAAAACCAACTCCAGGGTTGCTACCGGTGAGGTAAATCATCAGTCTAGATTGTATACTTTTTCTGAATTCATTGAACCTAATTTTTCTTTACTGCTTACTCATGCTAATGAAAGTAGTAGGATATGGCACGAAAGGTTTGGAAATTTGAATTTCAAATACATGCAACAGATTAGCAAGAAAAAATTGGTTTATGGTCTACCAAACATCCATTTCTCCAAGGGAGTATGTGAGGGATGTCTTCTTGGAAAACACCCTCAAGAGAAATTTGACAAAGGAAAGTCTCAGCGAGCTTCTGCACCTTTAGATCTGATCCACAATGAACTCATGAGTCCTTTTCCGCATCCATTGATCAACAAATCGAGGTTTGTTCTCATTTTTGTTGATGATTTCTCATGTTTTACATGGACCTACTTTCTCAAGAAAAAATCTGAGGTCTTTCAACACCTCAAAGATTTCAAATCCCTAGTTGAGACACAGTCCAGAAAGAAGATCAAAGTCCTTGGAACTGATAACGGAGGAGAGTATGTAAATCATGAGATCCATAATATTTTCCATGAGGTAGGGATTTAGTTGCAGCATATAGTTCCCTACACTCCG
The DNA here is from genome assembly GCA_009831015.1 of Picea engelmannii. Classification (NCBI taxonomy): domain Eukaryota; kingdom Viridiplantae; phylum Streptophyta; class Pinopsida; order Pinales; family Pinaceae; genus Picea; species Picea engelmannii. Next base: position 111,612 of record ML801206.1, read on the forward strand.
CAACAAAATGGAGTTGCTAAGCAGAAAAACAAATCTATGGGTCAAAACACTTAACTGTTACTACCATAGAGACTATGGGCCGAAACACTTAATTGTTACTACCATAGAGACTATGGGCCGAAGCAATTAATTGTGCAGCATACATCCAAAATAGATCTCCCCATAAATATGTCAAGGATACGACCCCCCTATGAAGCTTGGAGTGGCCTCAAACCAAAAGTGACACACTTTCGCATTTTTGCTTCTCGTGCATGGGCCCATATTCCCTCTAAAAAGACGAAGGAACTTGATCCACAGAGCATTGAGTGCATTTTTTTTGGATACCCCAACAATGTGAAGGGATATTGGCTTATTGATATTTCCTCAGACCGGCTTATCATTGAGCATAGTGTCCAATTCGAGGAAATTGTCTCGCATGTACCACAGTAGTCACATGCATACACCTTCACTCTTGCACCTATCCGAGATGATGAGCATGCACATGCTGACCCTTCTTCAGAAGAGAGTTTTTTTTCTGAGGAATTAGATGATTCAGATTCAAAGTCATTACAGTCAGATGTAGTGTCAGAGCATCCATATGCAGTTGCAAAGCAAGAGAGAGGCCCAAGTGGGCACAGACTACTCTTCAGTATGCAAGGGATCTCGTTGGTGATCCAATCGATACAAGGAGGATTCGATCTAATTTCAAGGAGACTCCTTTTGCACTCACTGCCACTGAGCCATTGCCTTCCAAGCATCTTTTCTTGGTTCAGTCTTAAGATCCACAGTCTTATGGCGAGGCTACTGGAAATCCGTTTTGGGAATCCCCCATGCAGGAGTAGTACAACTGCTTCCTCAATAACTAGACTTGGGATCTGGTTCCCCTTCCTTCTAGGAGGAAACTTGTCAGAGGTAGATGGGTCTACAGGACCAAGAGCGCAGTGGATGGACAAATTAGTAGATACAAATCCAGGACTTGAGATCAGTTAGGATGCATTAGACATCAAACTGTCTCAATACAAGTATGCACAAGATCTCCTTGAGAGATTTGACATGACAGACTGCAAGTGTTCTCCAACTCCTTTCCTATCAAGAGTAAAACTTGAGGATGGAAAGGAGACTCCACTGGTTGAAAACACACTGTACAGACAGCTAGTGGGGAACTTTTTGTATCTCACACACTCCATACCAGACCTGTCATATGTAATTGGCACAATTTCTAGGTTCATGCATGAGTCGCATGAGCTACATTGGAAAGCTGCAAAGTGTATCCTTCAATATGTACAGGGCACCATCACCTTTGGGATTCATTATGTAGCAGACTCTACATTAGATCTCATTGGGTTTACTAATTCTGACTGGGTTGGTGATAGGATTGATTGCAAGTCCACATCTAGTTTCTCACTTGGTCTTGGTTATGGGCCTATCTATTGGTCGAGCAAGAATAAATATACCATTTCTCTATATTCAACCGAGGTAGAGTACAAAGGGGTAGTTAAAATAACCATTCAGGCTATGTGGCTACAACATTTTCTCACTGAGTTGGGAATTTAGTTTCATTGGTCGATCATCATCTGGTGTGACAACCAGAGTGCTCTGAAGTTTTGCAGAGATCCAGTTCAGAGGTAGCAGACGATGCACATCGAGATCCACATGCACTACATCTAGGACATAGTACATGAGGTGATCATCAAATTACATTTCTTCCCTTCAATAGAACAAATGGAAAACATTTTCACCAAGACCTTCACTAAGCATAAATTCCATTCTCTACGAGGTCATCTTGGAGTGAAGGACACAGTTGCCTAGCAACTATAGTTCTACTTTTTACATACATTGTACCTTGAGGGGAGGGGTTTCCCATGAGGTTTTACCTCTTTCCTCACTTTGTTTTCAGTTTATCGTTTGTACTTGGGTACCTAACATGGCCTCGTTGTCTGGACCCAATCTTTATTTTCACCATAGTGATGCTCAGGGGGGGTGTTGGAGTTACTTCACACACACCTAGGATTTCTTTTTTCTGAGGTTATTCCTTCTTTATTAGTCATAATTAGTCATTATCCATTCTCCTATATTTTAGGGGAGAATATTCTACTTGGATAATATTCTCTTTCAGTTGGCACTTCAGTTTGACTAGTTGAGTTGAGTTTAGATGTTGCATTAGGATCATCACCATGCAAAATTGGGATCATCACCATGATAATTCGACCTTTCCTTGGTATCATCACTAGAGTGGCACATTAACCTTGATTCCCTGAGTTAACTCCTCACTACTCTTTTTTCAGTCAGTTAACTAAAGACTAGTTGACTAGTTAACTCAACTACATGGCAGTTCACTCCCGTAACTTTCTGAGAGACTATAATAGGTGGAAATTAACTCCTGTAAATGATGGTGTGTGTCCAAATAACTCTAGACCACCACTACGATGCATTGGTTATCCTCAAGTCGAACTCATTGAGTTATACAGAGTATATCATGTGTAAATTACTCATTATTCATAACGGTTAATGAGAATTCTTTGATTCTTTCTCTCTTTCTTCTTCTTTCTCCAATTCTCTCTACAAATGTGTGTATAATTGTTTAGATATATCTATTCTATGTAGGTTCAACACAGTTACATTCTAGTCATGAAATATTTTAACTCTTACTTTTTTTGTGCTAAAACTTATTTTTCTTCTTGCCTTCTAGCATGATTTCTTTCAATCCAAGGTTTTCCTAGTAGCATGGTAAATGGGTTGTTGTTCTCAATAAATTTAATAATCTCAAAATCCTCCTCTATCGAAGTTCCATTGGCATTCATAGATATCCTGATGATATTTCCACATAGGTTTATCATATTTCCTCTAAATATACCTATTCCTCCCAATGAAGAAGTCATAGCAGGCTTCCCTAAAAGTTCCCAAGTTCTTTCTGTCATGATATTCACCTGTGTTCTCTCATCCAGAACATAGTCAATGTCGAAGTTTCTTATTCTTTCTTCAAGGCATTCTTTTTCTTTGAAGATCTCTAATAAATTGACATGTCGATGGTCATTCAGGGTTTCTTTTATCTGTAGCAATACTTTCTTTGATTCTTTCTGGGATTCTACCATTTATGGATCTACCTCAGGGATTTCTTATCTCATTTTCATTACTTCAATGATCAAAATCTGGACCAGGGGTCAAATTTTAGTTCAAAAATCAAAGTTCTTAGAATTGCCTCAAAACAAATGAGAGCGTAGCCCTCGTCATCATGAATCCAACGCAATTTGTTTCGTCTCAAACGGACGTCGGGAGCGAGAGATATCGCGATCTGTTCGGAAAGTCAAACAGGCAAAAAAAAGGACGCTGACTGGGTAGTCTGTACAGGCTGACGTGGCATGACCGTACGCTGACTTCGCAGTGGTGATGCAGTTTGATCGTACATGCTGATGTGGCATAGGTGACGTGGCAGTTTTTGATTGGTTGACAGTGAGCGAATCATATTGCGACATGTGGCATATTTTGGGCAAATGGCATGGTGCCATGTGGCCCAATCATGGGCTACCACGTGGCACCCCTTTATTGGCTAATGGTTTATTGGTTTGTTGTTTAAAATTTTGTGGAGCTGACTGGATTTGAACCAGTGACCTCCCCCTTTGGTAAGTGCTTTAACAAAGTCCGTCGTGCCAACAAGCCACGTATTGTTACTTGTTATAGAAACAAGTTAATATATATTTATGTTTGGTTTATTGTATATTGGCACGGGGGGTTGGGCCGGGGCTTAGCCCCCGACCCATGGTTTTGCGTGTTAATATATGACCATGGTTATAATATGTTGTGTGCGCGGTTTTATATGTTTTATTAATCATATGACCCATTGTATATCGGAGGCGCGCAGATATTGTAAACGGTTAAAGCCCCGGTTCTATGCCTTTGTACATATGACCATGTTATATGTGCGCAGGGTTTTTAAATTGTGGTTTGAACGGTTCAAACGATCCGCCATGTGTTGTGGCCTTATTTGCCTATAAACGAAGCCCCTTTTTATAATGCGCACGGTCATATTGTAACTATCCACGTGCCCAGGTGCTAGGCGGTTAGGGGCTGGAGGTGCCCTAACCGTCCTACAGTTTGCATAGTTATTCGGTTGTGCGTGGGTGCCAGGTTTTTGCGCTTAAATAAGTGTGTGTGTCAGGTTCATTGGACAAGGGTGCATTTTGGCGAACCAGTTTCAGCAAGGTTGAAGGAGGAAAATGGAGGCGGCCTAACTTCTTCATCTTTTGGCAGATTGAGGTGTCGTAAATGCCCAGCTAGGGGTTTTTGGATGTCCTGGATCCATTGGCACTGTTATCAAGGCCATTTGAAGACTTCTTCTGCAGGTTTTTCACCATTGAAGTTTCAGCAAGCTCCAGGGAGGCTGAAGCCCTCATTGATTGAGGACATGGTTTGGTGAGCCTATGCTTGTTTTATGTGAATGAATAATCATTTTTGGCTAATTGTTATGCTCTGAACACATTGGGGCAGGCTTCAGAGGATTTTGAGGACTTTTACAGGTGTTTTTTCCAAATAGAAGCTCAGGGAAGCTTATGGCCACATGTAGAAGAGGTCATGCCCAGATGAGCCATGATCTGTTTTCAGAGTTCTATTAGTCATTTTTGGGGTTTTTATATGTTCTGATATCAATGGTACAGTCTATTTTTCCATTGGAGTTGAGCAACAGCTTGTAAAAGAATTTTTACTAATCAATCCCAGAGAGCCAAGTCCATCAATGGACGCTCAAGGAGATGTAGCCCAGAGGGGGGTGAACTCCTTTATCAGCTTGTTCTTGTTGTGAGTTTTGATGGTTTATTTACTGCAAGTTGTGTTGTTGTGTTTTTATTTAAAGAACTTATTTAACCATTTAAAGAACATCTCATCACACATGAACATTTAAAGGAAGAAGCATAAACTTGGCACATAATTTTATCTTGCATATTTTAACACATGAAGCAAGGTCCTATAAAGTTTATTTTTAATGAAGTAGAGGGTTCTTGCATAGCATAACAAGTCAGCCTTCTATTTTCAGATCAGGTGGTATCAGAGCATAGTTTGTTTTTCTCATGTGTTTGCCATTGATAGTTTGAGATTTAGCTGTTGGTATTGTGCAAGTTTTGTGTTGAAGTTGGATATCTTCCAAGGATGGAGGAAGCTTCAAGCATTGATAGTTCTCATACATATTCATTATCTAAATTCTTTGACAAAGAAGAGATTCTAACTATGAGAGATTTGATGAAAGAGATATGTGAAGACAGAAATGTGAACATTTCCCTTGAAGAGCAGTTGATGGCCATGAAGCAGGAGAAAGACCAGCTTCTTGAAAGGTTGCATGAGATGGAGATTCAACTCCATGAGGCAAAGAAAACCCTTACTAATTACATACATGAACATAAGGTATGAAATGTTAGTTTATCTTCTAATTCCTCTCAAGATGAATGTTTTGGTGTTTTTGAAAAGCACACAAGAGGAATAGGGTCCCAGTTGTTGTTAAAAATGGGCTACGAAGGTAAAGGTTTGGGTAAGCATGCACAAGGCATTGTTGAGCCTATTTTTGTTGAAGAGAGACCCAAGTATTGTGGTCTTGGATATGAATGAAGAGATGGAGCAAATTCCAAAGTCGAGGAGACAAGGGAAAAAGTTCCAAGGATAAATTTTGTTTCGATTTCACCTCCTCAAGAAGGCTTTAAAGGTGAAAGTTCAAGAACTTTTGTTGAAAGTTCAATCCCTCCAGCATGCAAGGCTTGTGTTCAAGATGAATGCGAATGTGTGAAATGAAAGGGAGTTGTGACAACGATGAGGACAAGAACACTGTTGATGGTCTTCAAAGGAGAGCTTGTAACTCTTTAGATTCACCTCCTCAAAGAGGCGATAAAGGTGAATGCTCCAGGTATAATTTCGCTTATCATTCAGTTGCTTTTGATTATGTATGTAAAAATGGAAGAAAGAATCCATGTACGTATTGTGGTTTATATAACAATCATGTTTCAAAATGTTGGAAAAGATTAACCTCTTTCAGGAAATTGTCCAAGCAAAGACAACATGAAAAGAGGATGCAAAAGATTTGCACTCATTGTCAGAAGCGGGGTCATCTCATTGACCAATGTTGGACATTGAATCCAACTATTCATCCACAGCATAAGAAGCAGTTGGATAAAGAGTTTGGCAAGAATGGAAGAGGAGATTCCATCATCAATGTGAGTCAAGATGATTCACAAGAGGACGATTTTCAGCAGAAAAAGTCATCGTTGAGTTGGCTTGGTAAGAAATGGTTGGATTTCTTGAGCAAGTAAAGATTGCATTTTCTGTTGTAAATGCACTTTTCAGCATTATGTGTGCATTTATGGGAAGCATGATAAGTTGTAGTTGTTTATCACAACTTGTATGATGCAAGTTGCATGTGAATGCAATTCATTTTGAAGGCATCTTGTTTGTTGCACAATGTCGCCAGAAGGATGTAAAAGATGGATATGATGTTCACTTGTTGCAACCATTTATCTTTTTCATTTCAACTCTTATGTACCCACATGTTTCAGGGTTATGTACTTATGTTTGTACCGAAAGGAGAGTTGAAGAGTCATGCACATGCATTTGTTTTTATGTATGTGTAAGCAGTAAACTGGTGATAGTTCATCATGAATGACTCATGATTGTAACATGTTTGTGTATCATGTTTGTCGACTTGTCAGTTTGGGAAGGTCGATATGTTTCAAATGAGTTTTGACTGGTGTCGATGATTGTCTGACGACTATGTTGTGTCGATCGTGTTTTTCGACTTGTGTTTAGTCGATGGTGTTTGTGACTTGTAAGTTGATTTTGAGTACACCATGATGCAAGAAAATGCTATGTACTTTGATGAAGTACAAGATGCGAAAGTTTGTTTGAAGAGCACAAAGACTTTGTTGGCATCATTTTTCAGTCTTGTATAATTTGTTTTCAAGATTGATGGTTTTCTTGGCTTGTGACAATATGTCGCAGGAAAGTTTTTGCAACCATTAGACAGATGATTGTGTTGACGCCAAAGAGTTCTAAAGAGGGACTTGATTCTCAGTGGGAAGGTTGGCAATCTTCCAAGCACAAAGAGAGCAGTGGGTCAGAAGCAGCCAGAGAATAGTGGTTGAAGGACATAGCCAGTTGCAGTGCAAGGCATGTCAAAGTATTCAGGTGATTGTCGAAAATATTTTTCAAGTAGAATCAGTTGATATAACTTGAAAGCAGACAGATAATCATAATCTTTTGTGGGTCCAAAAGCATTTCAGTGGGAAGGTGTGATCAAAATCTGGACAAGGGGTCAAATTTTAGTTCAAAAATCAACGTTCTCATAATTGCCTCAAAACGAACGAGAGTGTAGCCCTCATCATCATGAATCCAGTGCAATTCGGTTTGTCTCAAACGAACGTCGGGAGTGAGAGATATCGCGATCTGTTCAGAAAGTCAAACAGTCAAAAAAAAGGACGTTGACTGGGCAATCCGTATAGGCTAACGTGGCATGACCGTATGCTGACTTGGTAGAGGTGACGTGGCTTGACCGTACATGCTGATGTGGCATAGGTGACATGGCAGTTTTTGATTGGTTGACTGTGAGCGAAGCAGATTGTGACACGTGGCAGATTTTGGGAAAATGGCATGGTGCCACGTGGCCCAATCATGGGCTGCCACGTGGCACCCCTTTATTGGCTAATGGTTTATTGGTTTGTTGTTTAAAATTTTATGAAGCCGACCAGATTTGAACCGGTGACCTCCCCCTTTCGTAAGCGCTTTAACAAAGTCCGTCGTGCCAACAAGCCACGCATTGTTACTTGTTATAGAAACGAGTTAATATATATTTATGTTTGGTTTATTGTATATTGGAATGGGGGGTCAAGCCGGGGCTTAGCCCCCGACCCACGGTTTTGCATGTTAATATATGACCACGGTTATAATATGTTGTGTGCGCAGTTTTATATGTTTTATTAATCATATGACCCATTGTATATCGGAGGCGCGTGGATATTGTAAACGGTTAAAGCCCCGGTTCTATGCCTTTGTACATATGACCATGTTATATGCGCGCGGGGTTTTTAAATTGTGGTTTGAATGTTTCAAATGACCCGCCATGTGTCATGGCCTTATTTGCCTATAAACGGAGCCCCTTTTTATAATGCGCGCGGTCATATTGTAACTATCCACGTGCCCAGGTGCTAGGCGGTTAGGGGCTGGAGGCACCCTAACCGTCCTACAGTTTGCACAATTATTCGATTGTGTGCGGGTGCCAGGTTTTTGCGCTTAAATAAGTGTGTGTGTCAGGTTCATTGGACAAGGGTGCATTTTGGCGAACCAGTTTCAGCAAGGTTGAAGGAGGCCTAACTTCTTCATCTTTTGGCCGATTGAGGTGTCGTAAAAGCCCAGCTAGGGGTTTTTGGATGTCTTGGATCCATTGGCACTGTTATCAAGGCCATTTGACGACTTCTTCTGCAAGTTTTTCACCATTGAAGTTTCAGCAAGCTCCAGGGAGGCTGAAGCCCTCATTGATTGAGGACATGGTTTGGTGATCCTATGTTTGTTTTATGTGAATGAATAATCATTTTTGTCTAATTGTTATGCTCTGAACACATTGGGACAGGTTTCAGAGGCTTTTGAGGACGTTTACAAGTGTTTTTTCCAAAGAGAAGCTCAGGGAAGCTTATGGCCACATGTAGAAGAGGTCATGCCCAGATGAGCCATGATCCATTTTCAGAGTTCTATTAGTCATTTTTTGGGTTTTTATGTGTTATGATATCAATGGTAAAGTCTGTTTTTCCATTGGAGTTGAGCAGCAGCTTGTAAAATAACTTTTGACTAATTAATCCCAGAGAGCCAAGTCCATCAATGGACGATCAAGGAGATGTAGCCCGGAGGGGGGTGAACTCCTTTATCAGATTGTTCTTGTTGTGAGTTTTGATGGTTTATTTGTTGTAATTTGTGTTGCTGTGTTTTTATTTAAAGCACTTATTTAACCATTTAAAGAACATGTCATCACACATGAACATTTAAAGGAAGAAGCATAAACTTGGCACATGATTTTATCTTGCATATTTTAACACATGAAGCAAGGTCCTGTAAAGTTTATTTTTAATGAAGTAGAGGGTGCTTTCATAGCATAACAAGTCAGCCTTCTATTTTTAGATCATTCAATATTAGCAATCATTCTAGGGAAATACAATACTTCCTGGTCCATAACTTTGCAACAACGACAACTAGTTCTTCTCCTAGGGCATTCCTTAGCAAGATGTCCTAGTTTTTTGCAATTGTAGCAGAGGGTTAATCCTCTCTTTCCTTTAAATGATTTCCAACTCTTTTTATGCTATGCACTAGGGTCATAGTAGCTAACCTACAAATATTTCTTTCTAGGATCATGCATCCACTTGTTAGTCCAAACATTCTTTCTATGCATAGGTATAACATATCCTTCACTATTCTTATCAGATCTAGGCATATCAAACCTTCTTTCATCTATTAGTGCCCTAGTTTTCAAGATAGGATAGAATTTATCAAACATACCTAGATCCATACTTTAGAAACAAAAATTTCCACTTATCTTACTTGTATAGAGCACAAAGCTATCAAATCTAGAAATTTTCACTATTCTTACCTTTATCAGAGCAAAAAGCTTACATATCTTACCTCTTTTAATAAAAAATTCTCGCTTTTACCTTTCTCAGAGCACAAAGCTTTCATATCTTACCTCTTTTCTTCATATCTGACCTCTTTTATTGGCATAGAGATTCATAGCTCAAGTAGAATGTTGTGCACTAGAGAAACATATCTACGTAAGGAGATCTTTGCACAAGGCTTCTTCTTCCTTAGTTCCCATCAATCACAGTTTCAGGTCGGATATTTTCACAAAGCTTCCTCTTCCTTAGTTCCCAACAATCATAGTTTCAGTTTGGATCTTTGCACAAAGATTCCTCTTCCTTAGTTCCCAACAATCACAGTTTCAGTTCAGATCTTTTGATGAAGCTTCTTCTTCCTCAATTCCCAGCAATCACAGTTTCAGTCTCGGCAAAAGAACCATTTTTTGGCACAGGGGTAGACCCAAGGTTCAATTCTACAACAATGCACCAACAAAACCCTAACTATCGACCCTTTCGTAACACCTGCGAAGAAGATGAAGTCTCACCCAAGGTAGAGGCAGGGGTGGTCGCAGGACTCAGGTGTCTGCAACCTTATTTGGGACATGGGTCTGTGATTTTAATACTTAATAGAGCACTTAGTTCATCAATATTCAACCATTATCTACTTCGCAGATAAAATAGAGAATCACATCATTCATCCGGATTTGATGTATCTAAGCACTTATCGTAGAGAAGTAGGTTAGATCTAATATATTTAGGCACTAAGCACATTCATATAAGTCAGATATAACATCCATATACATCATTAGCACAAAACATAAATAGATCTATCTATCTATATCAAAGCACTTAGCAAGTAAAGACATAAACACATCAAGACATCGCACAGAGCAAAGCAACACAACATATACGTGGTTCACCCCCACCCTAGGTCTATGTCCACCAACTCTTCTTCTTTATTAGCTTCTTCAATAGGTTACATGAACGGAGCCTCAAACACTTACTCCACATAGGACATAATATCTACACAGCTCGCTAGATCCTCCTTCCCCAAGTAGATCTAAGCACACAGCCTTTTACAATGACTTGTACTTAGCTCTGCAAGTCTCACATAGTATGCACAAAGCACTTACAATCTTGATCACACAGATCCAACTTTAGCACTTAACTATTCCTATAACCTCTCTCATTACATCACCTATTCTTCTATATATACTTTTCAAAATATGCCTAAACATGGGTAAACCCATGGGTCGACATCCCATACCTGTTACATAATCCCAAATCCCAAAAAGGACCCAAAAAGGGGTCGAGATCCCATGATCCTGCTTCATCTTATGCTCCACCTTTGACAGGTTTTCAAAGTCCCAAAATAGGTAAAACTTGACCAAGGATCTCCCAAAACTTGGTCAAGGGCCACAAGGTGTCAAGCTACAAAGGATATAAACAAGGCTCTACTTGGCTAGTGATGAAATTTTTTGAGGTAATAGGCTTATAATTGAGAAAGCGGGAACCAGAAATAAGCTCAATACTGCAAGAAAGAGAACAAGATGCAATTACAACTTAACTCCAAAGAATGTCCTTTTTCATAAATTTAGTCCCCTAGGCCCAAAAAAGTATAAAACAATACCCAGGAGAACTCTTCTAGCCACTAGTGGCAAGAGTATTTATTGGCACAAGCCAATTTTGGGAGAAAACCAAGAAAATTTTGAATATTTCAAGGCAGTGCCGAAAAATAGGGAGCGTGTAGGAATTAGAAGAAAAGCAGTTGTTATCGGATAAATCGGTGAATGCAGACATAAATTGATCTCCCTAACTTCACTATGAAACTAGAATAAGACAAGATAGTACACTACTCTTTCCTTATATTTCAATTATCAAATGAGAAATGAATCTAGAACATACCTTTTAAATATCAAAGATCTGACTTCGCTAATGCAATCCAAGCTCCATCGTAAGGCTTATGGATAAATATTTGCAAAGGGACACGAGACAACAAAGACAAGAATAACAGAGTCTATTTGATATGAAACTATGTATGTGATCAAGTAATCATACAATATGGACAAATAAAATTCATATAGGAAAGAAAAGTATATTTGTATTAAAGAATGTGGAAGAAATATACAACCAGATGCCTTGATGTCGTCAGGTTCCTTCGAATAGTTCCTCGCTTCCCACACACTTATTTATCCAAGGCTTCTTAGAAAATGGATATGATAGCTACTCACAATCTATCTTGACAAAGAAAATATAAAATCCAATATAACCAAGCTAACAATCACAAGCCAAATTTCCAATCTCAAAAGCTCAAGAAATTTCCAACCCAATCAAGCTACCTTTCTCCATGAGAGATCCTCTCCTTTTATAAGATGAAGAGGATAAGGTGAGGAGGTTAGGATGATCCCACTGAATCATGAAATCAAGTAAGATCCAAACCGTTCGAAGGCCACCTCAGCATAGAATCTTCTCCTTCTATAAGCATCGAGAAGACACTCGTTTTTCCCACGTACATGAATTTTCACACCCTAGCTATAGAGAAACCTATGGAAACTATGAAACCTAGATATAGAGAAAGGTGCGGAAATCAATCATTTTTGCACCCTATGTATAGTGCAACTTGTGGAAATCCTCCTTAATATGGTTTTTACAAAGGAAAATACAACTTCTTCTCTCAGGAAAAGTTCTTCTCCCTTCTTTCTTCAGGAATTCAGGCCATTGAACCCTCTAAAGGAAACAGATAGGCTTACATCATTAACAGTCATAAGGTTGATTAAAATAATGTGTAATAGATATCCCCCCAAAGTATGAAGTTAGAATAGAGTGATAGATGAAATAATTTGTCGAGTGTGTGTAGGGAACAAGGAACACATCGGTCGGAAACCTGCCAACAAACAAGGAAATACAGTACAATAATATATCATCACTAAGGTAGGCATTCCCATACTCAAAACATAAATGACTCAAAGCATAGATGTCGACATTTGAAGATCCATGTCAAGTAGTACAGGTCATGGCCACAAAACATACACTGTGGATCCATGCCATTATGACTCAGATATGAACATAGCCACCAAAAATACACTATGGATCTATGTGTTAAAGACTCAAATTTGAACATAGCCATGAGACATACAATCTAGATCTATGTAACAGTACACTGAATATACTCCAACGCAACCTGAATCTGTTAGAAAAGATCCAGGGTCTTCATCTCCGCCACTCTACAGTACGAATCTAACCATGTGAATACATGTGTTGAAGTCGAACATGGTAGAAGCCACTTGATTACCAGACGATAATGGATATCGTTAACAAGTGCGAGGTAAATCACCATTAATGTCAATGACTCCCAAGGTACACTAGTAGAATCCAACAAGTGCTAATTAATGAGATGAAGTCAAACACTCAGTGGAATCTCTCGATCAGGGGTCAATAATGAAAACCCATTGTCGAAAGCGAGGAAGTCTTCCATTGAGGCATGCAAGTTCTAAGGTACTAATTAGTTTCTAAGTCTAATTCCTAGATAATGAGTTGAAGTCGACAGGAAAAGACTCATCATAGGAGGGCCTTAATGTATCCCCCATCAATGACACGAAATGAGTAAAAATATTTGAGGCATATCAGAGTAACAAGTGATTTAGGAGAAACTTGCCATTGAGTCATGCAAGTACCAAGGTACTAATTAGTTTCTAAGTCTAATTCCTAGATAATGAGTTGAAGTCGACAGGAAAAGATTTGTCATAGGAGGGCCTTAATGTATCCCCCATCAATGACATGAAACAGGTAAAACTATTTGAGATACATCATAGTAACAAGTGATTTAGGAATGACTGAGGGATGGTCGATGCAATAGAAGGCTTAAGGACTGTAGAAATGGCCAACGCAATAGAAGGATTTTTGGGTTGAAATTATCTTTGAATATATTGACGACACGACAATTGTCTTGTAAACATTGACTCAACAACAGGGATCACCGACCAAAATTGTAATCTTATAACGGAGTATGATCAGGAGGCAAGAATATTTTCCAACCTAAACAGAAATAAAGTGAAAGGGTGTCATGTTCAAAAGTGACTCTTCCATAGAATACAGGTTTGGATACATTTATTTCCCAATTTTTCCCCCACCATTTTTGGCAAGTACCTCTTTATTTTTACACAAGCTTGAGGAGGATAGCATATGCTTGTATATGTAAGCTCATCCTTTGGATGAGTCCCTCTAAGTATGTTTAACGAACTCTAGGAAAAAGTGGTTTGGTCCCATATGGGCATTTCAATGTTTGTTTAATGATTCCAAATAAAGAAAAAGGGTTTTTCATATTTAGAGAGTCTGAAAAACACTTAAAGAGAACTCTCTCAATTCTTTTTTCATAAATTAGTTTGATGAGACCGAAAGAGAGATAAATTACCACTCAACAGATGTGTTTTCTAATTCTTTAATGGGAATGAAATGAACAAGATTGCTCAACAATCTTTTCATGTTTAGAGAGTCTGAAAAGAGCTTAAAGGGAACTCTAGGGGGTTCCTTTTTTGTATAACATTTACGAGTATGAAAAAATGATAAAAGTATACTCGGTTAGATTCTCATGTATTTACGAGCACGAGAAAGAACAAAGACTAAACTTGATAACTTATTCTCATGTATTTACGAGCATGAGAAAGAACAAAGACTAAGCTCGAGATTGTTTTCATTTTAAAACAAAACAAAACTATGCTTGGGATAGATTTTATTTTTTCACAAGCTTAAAAACTAAACAAAACTATTCTTGGACCTGGTTTCATTTTTACACAAGCATGAACTACAGGAAACTATGCTTGAGGTAGGTAGTTTCATTTTTAAACAAGCTTGAACCATAAAAAACTATGATTGTGACTTCCCAACACATAACACATGGATGGTTGGTACTTAGCCCCCAACTTAAGAAACTAGCGGCTCAACTTTAAAATGAAGTCCATAGGTTGGAAGAAAATGCCCCCGAAGCTTTGTTTCACCCAATTGTACATGAGGAGGAAATAAAGCTTCAGATACTAGACGAAGGACTTGACTCGAACAGAGAAGGGGAACAATTTGTTTCATTTTTTAACGAGCTTGGCACAGGAACAAGAACTATGCTCGAGAATCCAGGTTCAATCCCCAGAACTTTGTTTCATTGTTTAACGAGCTTGACACAGAAACATGAACTATGCTCATAACCTCCATTTCATTTTTTAATGAGGTTTCCATAGAGACACAAAACTATCCTCACATCGGGCTTCATTTTTTAACGAGCTTGAAATCAGAAAACCATGCTCAGGGCTAGTTTCATTTTTTAATGAGCTTGAAATCAAAAAACCATGCTCAAGGCCAGTCGCCAATTTTGTTATCGGATAAATCGGTGAAGGCAGACATAAAATGATCTCCCTATATTCACTATGAGACTAGAACAAAACAAGACAGTACACTACTCTTTCCTTAGATTTCAATTATCAAATGAGAAATGGATCTAAAACATACCTTTTAAATATCGAAGATCTGACTTTGCCAATGCAATCCAATCTCCTCCGTAAGGCTTATGGAGAAATATCTGCAAAGGGACACAAGCCAATGAAGACAATAATAACAGAGTCTATTTCATATGAAACTATGTATGTGATAAAGGAATCATACAATATGGACAAATAACATTCATATAGGAAAGAAAAGTATATCTATATTAAATAATGTGGAAGAAATATACAACCATATGCCTTGATGTCGTCAAGTTCCTTCCAACAGCTCCTTGCTTCCCACACACTTCTTTCTCCAAAGATTCTGAGACCATGGATCTGATATCTACTCACAATCTATCTTGACAAAGCAAAGCTAAAAGCCAATCTAACCAAGCTAACAATCCCAAGCCAAATTTCCAATCTCAAAATCTCAAGAACATTCCAACCCAATCAAGCTAACTTTCTCCATGAGAGCTCCTCTCCTTTTATAATATGAAGAGGATAAGGTGAGGAGGTTAGGATGATCCCACTAAATCATGAAAGAGAGTAAGATCCAAATCGTTTGGAGGCCACCTCACCATAGAAGCTTCTCCTTCTAGAAGCATCGAGAAGATGCTCGTTTTTCACATGTACAGGAATTTTCGCACCCTAGATATAGAGCAACCTATGAAAACTCTGCAACCTAGATATAGAGCAAGGTATGGAAATCGGGCATTTCCGCACCCTGTGTATAGTACAACCTATGGAAATCCTCCTTAATAGGGTTTTTACAAAGGAAAATACAACTTCTTCTCTCAGGAAAAGTTCTTCTCCCATCTTTATTCAAGAACTCAGGCCACTGACCCCTCTGAAGGAAATAGATATGTTTACATCATTAACGGTCATAAGGGTGATGAAAATAATGTGTAACAACAGCACTGGAAAAAGAGGAAAAGCAGTGCCGAGAAAAGAAGTTACAAAGCGGAAAAACTGTTGTGGAGTAGTTGGAAAGTGGAAAAGCGTCGACTTGGAGAACGGTTGTATCGTGGACCAGCCAAGATTAAGTCAAGGATAATGTGGAAAAACTTAATCCACTTAGGATTAGGCTTTTTGTAAGGGATTTTTCCTAGTTTTTGTATAAGTGAATGTATTAGGACTATAAAGGGGTTGTTGGCGAGTTAGTGAGTTAGTTGTTTTAGACAATATGATAGTCGATTGGTGAGAAGTTCTCAAAGTTGTGAGAACTATTGTGATCTATGGCGATCGAATGTATTGGGAACATGCCTATTTTGAGGAGAAACCCATTTTTGGTGGGGAAATACCTAATTTTGGAAATGTGCAAGTGGCAGGAAAAGAAACATGTGCAACATAAAGCCACATGAAAAGGAGGAAAACATGCAAGGTGCACATGTAGGCAGACCTAACCAAGCTAGGGTTAAGTTTTTGGTAAGCAAGTGTAACAATTGTCAAGTTGGTAATGTATTATAAATAAAGACCTAGGAGGTCTAGGGTGGGGGTTGGAATAGGTTGAGTTGGCTGTGAGAATATATTAGAGAATAATCATGAGAGAGTATTGTATGCATGACTTTATTTCGATAGGTTGTTGAACCATAGAGGTGTGAGTAGGAAAGATCTTGAGGGTTAGATCACAGGCGAGGGAGCCTAGTGTGCTAGTCTGCCTCATACAAGATCCCAATCCAATTGAGAGAGCAATGTCGTGCTCGCAGCACCATATTTTGTAGAACTATAATAAAAGAGCCTAAGCATCCAAATATTTGTGGATGTATCCTAGGAGGGGGTGAACCACGGTAGATCATGTGTTATGTGAATTGCTTATTTTTTATGTCTTTGTTTTCAATGGTTAAATATTAGATGAATGTCTTGATGAAGTAGTTATATCTGTTGATTTACATGCATGAATAGATAATGAGAGAGTATTTAATATAGATGTATAATATAGTAAATAAATGAATATCACAAAGTACAATCCCATATCTCCACTCTTTCCTAGACTGCAAGCATATGAGCATTGCAGTCACTCATAGAAATATCTCAGGTGAGACTGCGCAATACACTTTTTGTTTTTTGTTTCCTTATGGTTTACCAAGAGGGCATGTTGGTGTGAGTTTGATCAGACCAGGGTCCTTCTCAGGTTACCAAAAAAATGTACCATGTAGTCTAGAGCGTTGGCATTTTCATCACCTCTGAAGAGAAGAAGTCTCACCCGAAGCGCTGCTGAGACAGATAGATAGGGAAGGTAGGGAAAATACTTAAGAGGATCCATAGAGCCTTCTAGACTCATTCATGATCTTGTTCAAGAGACATGAACATATCTGAAACATACATATGCAAGAATCAAACCTACTTACATTGCTAGCAAGGAGGTAAATGTAGAACCATCAAATAGAACTCATAAGCCATAAGGAAATATTGTAATGCATAAGTAAACACATAGAGACACATAACATTTGAAAATTTAGGTCCTTCTTCATATTATCTTTAGAATATTTCTCTTATTACAGACTCGGAATTACACAGCAGTGTGTTGTATAGACTCTTGCTCTAGACTCAAGTCACTGAGCTCCAATTCTCAAGATGATAGATCCAATTCATTATAGACTCAAAACTTGACTTTTCTTGACTTACAAAAATCAACAACTAATCTGACTGGGTAACAAAAACAAGAATGACTAAATCCGTCGATGCAACCTCAACCTGACTAACCCGACTAACCGTGTGTTTCTTAGTTGGCATTGCACTGACTTTCGCAACTGCTTTATGTTTCTCTTTCTCCAAGACTCTCGTGAATCTTGTGCAACTTGTGCTTAGTCAACACTTGCACAATTCCTTATCTCAAAATGAAGGGCCCAATAGGCTCCGACCACAATCCTTGACTCGCCCTCGAGTCAAGTGCTTGGTTCTTTCACATATTGTTGGAGCATCTGTTGTTTTCCCTTGTCCATATTTTCTTCTTCCTTGGGCTCTTATGTCTGTGCTTTCTCTTTTTTTACCTCTTCAAATAAAGGGCCCAACTTTGGTACTAACTCTAAGGCTCGTTGTTTCACTCCTTGAAATCTTCCAACTTTGTCGTACCATTTCTGGGAGAGGAGTGATGCCTCTACAAGAAACTGTTGGGTCATCTCTTTGCTATATTTATTTGGCTTGGCCTCAACCAAAAAGTTCCACTCGGAATCTGTTGTTGCATCAACTTGATGAATTTTCATGTAGGTTGTCTGAATTACAGGTTGAAATTCATGCAGCGCCTTCTTGGCTATGGATTGTGCCTCAAAGAGTGTATTCAGTTCGTTGTCAACCTATTGGATTTGGTTGAACTTTTGTTGTTGCTCCATGGAGTCCATTGTGGATGCAAATTCTTCGTTCATCACCTGGATCTTTGTGCGCACCTCCTACAAGACTTGGTTTCTTCAAGAGATGATGCTCATCCACTCACTGACTTTCCTGAAGATTTTGGTGCATCCCACTGTGTGTTTGTGCAATGTTGCTCGGGCATTGTTACCTTGCAATTTTATATTATGCATCTTCTCCTGCAACTTCTGGGACTACTGCTCTACCTCTTGTTGGGCCTGTTGTAACTGTGCTTTTAGCTACTCAGCTTGAGTGGTGAGTTGTGTTCATGTTTCTTGTAACAGCTCAATCTGTTTCTCTGGCTCACCAACCTCGTTAGCTTTAGGTAGGTCGGGCATAACCTTTTGAATATTTGGCCAGGATTCAAGAAGTCTTTCCTACACTTTTTCCAGTTTGCACTGGACTTAGAGTTTTTCATGCTCTTGTTGTATCCTGCATGTTTGGGCGATGAACTCTTCCTTCCTTACAACCTCGGTGGATCTCTCAGTCTCCTAGAGCCTTTGCTCTAATTGGTTAGTTTATGCTCATATTAGTCCAAATAATTCCGTCCCTGGCCACTATACCAGGTCGGCGGATAAAGGATTTGCGTCGTTGGGTGATTGTGCCTATAGTGGAAGTCCACTAGTCGTTGAATGGTATAAGCGGGTTTCTACCTCTTCCTTTGTTGGTAGCGCTAGTGTGATCCTCAATCTTATCACTGTGGGAAAAATATTGAGAAACTTTGTTCTGGCTATGCAGATTTGCATCAATTCGGCACATTGATGAGGGTTCTGGAGTACCAGCTCCATTTTTTCTTGCGCGGATGTCGTATCCTACCCAGTTGTTGATTCTGGTTCATTTTGAGCATCTCGTATATCTGTCCCTTTCAGCGCTTCTGCTTCATGCAACTTGATTTCTTGGGCAACCTCACTCTTGGCTAGTGAGGTGATTTGCTAGTTGATTTTGGCTTCCGTCTCCTCTCTAGTTCGGGCGTCATTTTCTTGCACTGAAGACTTGGGATGTTGTTCCTGGGTGTTTGGATTCAAATCATTCAGCTGCATGCTCAGATCTGATGCTTTAGGGTCTGGACCAGAAACCTCTAATGTTAATTTGGGTGAATCTTGAGTTATTTTTGGGAGTCATTGATCCACTACCTCTGGTTGATTGAGCTGCATCGACTCTGGGATTATGGTCTAATGTGCACTGGTGGTGGTGGGGTTTGGTTATTGGGGTGGTGGTGGTTATGGAGGGTTCTTAGTGACAAATGTGGACAAAAATGTTTCAAGCTCTGGGTCATCCTAAATATCAATTATAGTGGTGGATTTGACCGTTGCGTGGGTGCGAGGGCAGTTGATGCAAGGGGTTGGGGTTTCATAGGTTTGTTTGGAGAGACCCCAGTTCTGGGCCTCTTCACCAATGTTTCAGTACCGAACACAACACCCAAGATCTGGTTAACATTTGCACCTAACAACACGGCATCATTTGGCAACTGACAGAGGGTCGGTATTTTCCTCTGCTCTAATTGTTGTATCTTTTCTTCCTCCTCAAAGTTGGATTGGACTAGAGTGTCTGGCTTCTTCGGCTCTGAACCTGAGCTCGGTCTTTCTCTTGTGTCCTTGTATTTTTTCTTTAGTAGCTCCGCAGGAAAAATGTAATGCATACCAGACTTGCGCGGATTGCATTTGACTCCTGGCCATGACATGACTTCCCTGTCAAAGGCCTCCTTGTCTATATAGAATGGCACCATCCTTGTGTGGAAATTTTCCCTGTTGACATGTCTCAGCCAGACAAATGTATGGTGTCGGTTCATGCTAAAGGTGATATTTCTCGTATTGCAGTTGAGAAGCTCATGCGGGATGTGCAACCTCTGTGTTGTGTCTATCAAGTCATTGTACCACTTCGAAAATGTTGTGGCATTGAATGTTGTATTCTCCAACTCTCGCCTGGACTTCCATGGGTCGAACATCTTTTCCATGCGCCCTTTGTCTCATATCACTAGTTGTATTCCTACATGTCGCTTCCATTTGAACATTATGAATGCCACAAGTAGATATCCATAGGTGGAGGTTCCTCCCTTCTCCTGCGCTTCCTCAAAAGCTACAAATAGTTCCTCGAGCAGGTAACTACACCAATTAAACACTACTCCATTAGCTCAAAATTCAACGACTGATAATGCATCTAGAGTGCATTCTCCCTTGTAGTATGATCTCATAACCTTATTGGCTATGATGTAATAGCCAGTCCGGACTGTCTCGGGTAGTATTGGTTCAATTACAGTTGTGTGTCCTCCCCTCTTTGTGTTGAATTTCTCATACAGGATGAGCTCACCTTTCGTTTTCTCATGCTTACCGGGACCCTGGAATCCTTTCGACACATCCTCTTCTTGGGAGGATAGTCTAGTAAGTTGTTGGATGTATTTTTCATAGATTGGATACCACTTTTCCAACCATATACTTCTAGCATTCACCCTACTTATCAAAAATGTTGTGCACAGCACAATATCACCTATGGTACCAAATACTGGTAGTTCTCTCAGGTTCATGATGGTCGAATTGAATAGGTTGATGAAGTCTTCTTTTGGCAGAAATTGCATACCTCTGATTCCATCAGGGGCCATCTCCCAAAATACATCTATGTGCATCTGTGGGAAAAAGACTAAATCTGTGAGGTCAAGGTCGAGGATCTTAACATGCTCCACTTTCCCCTTTAGATCACCCACAACCTCGACCCGGGGGTCGCAGGGCTCATCTAGTACCGCTTCTTTCACCATGGCACTTCAGTTGGTTGTGGCTCTCGGCATTCAAGCTTCTATGGAAAGCTAAGGACTGTAAATTTCATAATGGTACAGTCTGGTTTTCTCTACTGAATTCGGAAAGGGTTATGCTTCTTTTGTAAATGATGCATTCTTGGGAAAGTTCTCAGGGCCTTATACTTGACTTAACTTGCAATTTTATCAATAATTGTTCTTCATCATGATTGTATGGACGCAATGGGATCTGATTTATCTAACGGGATAGTTTAATCAGGTAAATACTGTTGGGCGAGTTTGGCATTTACTTATTTTTGTGAGTGGAATAGGTATGTGGCTAATTTTAGACATTTCCCTTTGATGTTTGGGTATCCAGGCATGAACTTCGATGGAATATTTTCCTAAAGAATCTTTATGGCTTAATGGAATTCAGACATGGTCCCAAAATGGAAATAAAGGTTGTGACTAGACTAGGTTCGTGTGGCATATGGATTCAGATTGTATTTGAATTTGTCCTTTCTACGACCATAGAGGTTTTCTCCATCATATTAATGACTGTCATTAATGGATTCTCTTAATCTTTGGATCCTTCAATGTTGAGTCATTAGTTCTGTATCAAACAACAGTTAATCAGAAAATGAACTATGTGTCATGGTGCAACACTACTCATATTGACTTTATTACTGAACTTACAAAAAATTTCAGAAAAACTCAAATCTAACTATTGTACAAGGTCTTTTGGACTAGAGAGACAGTCCCTCTTTCTGGGTTTTGAGATAGGTAAGGCTTCAGGAAAGCGTCATTCACTCATCCTGGTCACACCATTCCATCCAGTTGCACGAGTCTGACTGCTCTTGATGGTCAAATCTTTGCAATCATGAATGGTCCCAACCAGTGCATACACAACTTTACAGGATGCTTCTGGTATCGACTATCATAGAGTAGTTCCTTGTATCATTGTTTGAATACCTTGGTATTAATATGCCTATCATGCCAAGATTTTTGTCTTTCTTTTTCAACCGACTGATGAAAGTCTGCTAGAAATATGCTCTCTTTGAGTTCTTGTAGTTCTGTAAGTCTCAGTGCAATGGATTCCTCTTCAGTGATCTTGACTTGATGGTATCCTAAAAGTCTGTACGTGAATGAGTATGATTCATTTCCCGCAACCTGTTCTAGCACCTCATCTGTAAAGGGTGTTGGGAAGGGGCCATGTACATAGGCTGAGTTGAGACTTCTGCAGTCTACACAGACTCTAATATCCTCCATGTCTTTCTTACTTGAATGACTATCAGGTTGACCCACTCTAATTCTTCTATTGCAAAAATGAGATCATCTTCTAACATCTTATATATCTCCTTCTTAACTTTCTCTTTTACTCTTGGATTAAGACGGTATGGTCTATGTCTGACAGGATTGTATCCTAGTTTTAACTCAATCTTCATTTCTCCCATGACTCTTTTGATTCCCTTTAACTCAGAAAAAGTATTTGGGAACAAATCCTCATATTCCTGCAATAAACTCTTTATTTCCTAACTGGTTTTCTCATCCCAATAGTCTCCCACCATGGCTATCTTGGGTTGCTCTACGGTCCCTATGTTGATTTTGCGCAATTTTAGTGGGTGATTGTAGGAACTATTGGTCTGGTTGGGTATGGTGTTTTGGATTTCTCTGATCCCCTCTGTCTTTTTGATGGCTAGGTTTCTCAATTCTTCTAATTCGTCTAGGATTTCTGAATCTTTTCTAATTTGATATCATTTTTTGAATGAAAAGTCTTTCCAGAAATGAGCTGCCATTATTTTCCATTCGTTGGCTTGTCTTCTAGTTTCCTCATATATAAACCAATATATTGGGATTAGACTTAGAGAGTGGGAAAATACCTGAATCCATAAGTGAGAGGGTATCCTCGTATCTTGCCACTGATTCATGCACTATTCGATGTGTCTTCTAGGATCTTATTCTCCGTTGAATAGTTACGCAACTTGGAAATATGTTTGCATCTTTGATTACAGTTGCTCCTTATTTTGGAACCTGTACTTGATAGCTTGCTTCACCTCATCCAAAGTTCTGAGTAAGGCTTTATGATTAGCTCACCATCTAGCAAGGTTGTTCTGAAAGGCTACATCTAGTACCAAGATTCTTTGATCTTCTCTTACATCTTCCTACATGTTGTGAAAAAAAATGTCAAGATCTAAGGTGTCATCGTATACTGGGTGTTATCTAACTTTGGTTTCTACCCATCTGGTCCCTCTGACAGTTGCACATATTCTTGAGAATCTTTTGTGCGACCCTTGTTTCCAACTGTCAAAAGCTAATTCTAAATCTTCATCTGCTGACTGTATACTTCTCCAACTTATTGACCCATCGACGATGGGGTTTATATAATCATTTCTTGTCCCAGCTGTTATAGTGTATAACTGGTCCAAGTTTTCTCCCTCCATATTATTGTCTGTTGGTTCTGTATACCGGGGTCCTACATGTGGATCCAAAGTTTGAACTACCTTTGATTCCCTCGTCCTCAAAGATCATGGTGTCTTTATTTAATTTGATTATTGCATAATTATCATAGGCCCAATCAATGCCAAGTAGTGCAGGGTAGGGGTCCTTATCTCCCATGATCTCAATAACTTCAAAGTTAGCCATTGTTTTTACTCTTGCTACATCTATTTCCACATTCTCCAGCCTTCCTATGGGGAAGATACAGTATTTCTTTTCCATTCTTAATTGAACTGGGGAATATGTTAGGCAAAATGTTGACATCTGACCCTAGGTCCAACATGACGTCCTTAATTTAAAATTTATCTAATTGGGCTATTAATCTAAATTCCTTGTCAGTTCATACTTTCCTCCATTTCACTCTCTGAGTAATTTTCTCAGGAATATTGGCCCTTATCCTTTCTTCTAGGGGTTCTTTGTTTCCTAAAACTAGGTATAGCACATTGCACAACTTTTTTGTTAGTTGATCATTCCCTAAAATGCCAGAGAATAATTGAAACCAAAGGCCAACTATGTTTTGAGGTTGTTCAGGTTGTCTTGGTATGAATACAAGGTGTCTGGGTGTAGGGGGTGAAGCAAGGACTTGTGCCATATTAGGTTAAACAGTCGGTTGGGGGGGTTCTCTCACATTTCAGGACTAGGAATATTCTAAAATACTTCTATGGCATATTTAAAGAACAAATTTTGTTTTAGAGGGTTGTACTTGTCTCCCTTGGGTGTTGCTTTCTGGATCTAAGGTAGAGTATCAGCATCATCTCATGTCTTCGCTCCTCCTTGAGTAACGATATTAAGGTTGGGAAATTTTCCCTTAGAAATCCTCTTGATTTATGAACTGATAAGGTTACTTCCTCTTTCTCATACTCTGTCTTCCCACTTTGCTATTAGCTCTGGGCAATATTTTGTTGCATGTCTATTGGTTCTGCAGTGAGAGCACCATGGTCGCCTTTGATGAGGAAAATCTCTAGCCAAGTGACCTTGATCATCACAGTTATAACATCTACTTGGTTGTCTTCCCCCAGTTCTTCCTCCTCTAAAGTCTCCTCTAGCTCCACCTCCTCAACCTCTTCCTGGTCCCTGAGGGTTTTCATACACCCTGAATGTTGTTCGGTCTAACCTATCTTCAAGTGCATCCAACCCTCTACATTGGTTGGTAGTATGCATGGTAGATGCACAAAACTCACAGTGTACTATGTTTGGTACTGTTGATCATTTTTTCATGATAAGGCATTGTCTTGGCCCATGCCCATGGTTTTGGAAAATTTCACAATACTTAGTTGTTCGTGTTGCTTGGCCTCCTGGAAAAGCATGATACGGGGTGGGGTTCTGGAATGGTAAGTTCGTCGACACTTGTGCAACTCCTCCGGTGGGTCCTGGTGGCGCTACCATCAGATTTTGAGGAGGTCCCATTCCCCCCATTCGTGGACATTCATTCGCTAGATGACCTTCCGTATAACATACATTGCACCAAACCTGTGGTTGTTATGGCCTGGGTATCATCAGCTCCTGAATCTTTTATGTGGGTGTCGATATCTTCCCTTGTAGTTGCACCAGATTCGCATCTACCGGGGATCTGGGTATCATCAGCTCCTGAATCTTTTCTGTGGGTGTCGATATATGCCCTTGTAGTTGCACTACATTCGCATCTATTAGGGGTCTGGTTACTCTTAGGTTTCGAGGGTATCCCGCCATGGCTTCAATCTTCATTGATTGTACTAAGGCATTTGTTAATGTGGCTATCCATTGTTGCATTAGCGAAATCCAAGTCAGAGGCAGTAACCCCTGAATGTACCACTCCCTTTTATGTTCTTCATGGATTGGATGTGCCATCCTCCCTATGGCATATTTGAACTTCTAGTTTTATTCCCAGGTGGATTCACCTTCCCGTTGTTGGATCTCGTGTAACTTCGATAGAGCCTATTGTTCTAATTGGGGTAGTTTGAACTCTGATATGAACCTTGTTTGTACCTAGTCAAGTGTGAATGCTTAACCTTGATAACATGACCTCTCAAGTTAGTCTTGAACTTGACCAGCTTATTCACATCCGGAGTCCCTCTGGATCTCCAGATTGCTTCACACAGGAACCAGTGTTGCTCAACGTCTTCATCTCCCTTACCCCAAAATTTTGGGTATCGAGCAATTGAACCTCCCGCATGGATGACCATTGTTGATATTGTTGTTCCTATCAATATGAATCCTAACGGTCCTTCTTACAATCTACCAGGGGATCCCAATATACTCCATGTACTCGCACTTCCCAATTGTGACTAACTATTTAATTATACTAGAACAAAATTAACATGAGAAGGTAGTGTCAGAATTACTAGTTGTATAGAAGACACTTGGGGTATGGGTCATTCGGCGCTGGAGCCACTGGCTTCGAGGAAGTTTTCTTTGATCTAGGGGGTCTTGTTTTCTTCCACTGGGATGATCTCTTTGGTCGGATTCCCGATATCTACTGTTATCGGGGTTGAACCTTCTCCTGCTTCTCCAAGATTCATGCTGGCATTTTCCCCTCTCACATATGCACCTTGTCCTTCTTGTCCCACCTCCCAGGGACTTCTTTCTCTCCACTTCTCTCTCTCATTCAATATTTGACTAGCCAGGCATTCCTGGCTTCTCATCTTTTTCAATTCTTCCATCTGTCTGTCTTCTACTTCTCCCGATCCACCTTCTTTCCTCAACTTCTCAGACTGTCTTGATGATTTCTTGATCTTTTCATGCAACCAGTTCTCAACTATGTTGTCTCTCTTCAAGGATCACTCGTCTCTTNCCCCCCCCCCATTTGTCAAATCATCCTTCCCCTTTCTCATGCCATGACTCTCACCCCATTTCACCCTACCCCAAGAAAGGTTGTTTACACTGGCATCTCATTTGGGGACATAATCAACATCCCTTCCTTGATCAATAAAACCTTAATCGATAGGGGGATTTCTCTCAATATCCTTCCCCTTGCATATTTCTTGAAAAATACCTTTGCCCACGAGAAATACTGGTGGTTCTCAACTACAAATTTGATTATGTATCCCTCTAGTGTGGTGCTAACCCAGAAATCAACAGCTTGTGTAACTGGACAATCCTAACTCTGAAGTGATTCTAGTGTCTCAGTATCCCATGCGTAGATCCTCTTATCCCACCCTTGGAACTGTGGAGCTTCTTGGAGACTCTTTATCCAGTAGAAAAAATCTACTGGGAATTTAACCCAGAAAATCTCGTACTGGTCACCCGATCTTTCTGAGTAAAAGATTGCTTCACCAGTGTTTTGCAATGATTTTCTCCTTAGTTCTTCTTCTTCCCATATGAAGGTGTCACAGTTCCTTTCCCACCATTTATCAATACCAGATCTATGGATCGGTGGAAGCATTGTCCCTATAGGTTCCCTTTTAACATAGGTCTCAGCAACAAAACCATTTTGTTGGTACGAGTTTGATCAGACCAAGGTCCCTCTTAGGTTACCAACAAAAGGTATCGTGAAGTCTAGAGCGCTAGAATTTTTATCTCCTCCGAAGAGAAGAAGTCTCACCCTAAGCGTTGTTGAGATAGATAGATAGGGAAGGGTAGTGAAAATACTTAGGAGGATCCATAGATCCTTCCGAACTCATTCCTGATCTTGCACAAGAGACATGAACAAATATGAAACATACATATGCAAGAATCAAACCTAATTACGTTACTAGCAAGCAGGTAAACACAGAACCAACAAATGGAACTCATAAGGAATAAGGAAATACTGTAATGCATAAGTAAACACGCAGAAACATGTCATATTTGAAAATTTAGGTCCTTCTTCATATTATATTTAGAATCTTTCTCTGATTACAGACTCTTGGCTTTGGACTCAAGTTGCAAAGCTCTAATTCTCAAACTAATATATCCAATTCATTACAGACTCAATACTTGACTTCGCTCAACTTACAACAATCAACAACTAATCTGACTGGGTAACAACAACAAGAATGACTAAATCAATTGACACAACCTCAACCCGCCTAAACCTTTTTACAATTATTTTCATCCCTATATATACGTTGGGTTGTGTCTTCCTTCTCAGCTTTCACACTTTCGTGTTCTATTGCAACCATGTGTTTTTTAGCTGGCGCTGCGATGACTTTCACAACTTCTTTTTGTTGCTCTTTTTCCAGGCCTCTGATGAAGCTTGTGCAACTCGTGCTTATTCAACACTTGTGCAATTCCTTATCCAAAAACAAAGGGCCCAAAAGGGCCGATAGTTTTAGAGGGATTTGTTGGAAGGTTCTTTAGATCTAAACCTGGGTCAGCCCAAGAAGTAGGAAGATAGACTAATAACCAACAAATGGTTATGTTTCTCGGATGAACTGCATGGGATTGAGTGAGTGGGATTCATGAAAGAATCACACAGAAAATGAACGTATAGAAGGGAATGTTTAGACTGTGGAATCCAACGAAGGAGGGGATTGAAATATGGTTGAAAAAAAAGGAGCTTGAGTTTGCACAGAAGGACAACAAAAACACTAAAATAACACTACATAAATAACTTAACAAGTACATGTTGAGCGACTTGCATGAAGTATTTTTCTATGATTTCCCACATATGTTGTAGGAGTGGCTATTGAGGTTTATATTAAACCACACAAAAACTCGAATCAGAGAGATCGAATGGAATCTTGTGGAGATTGTGCAATTACAACAAGTTGACAAAAAATTTATGCGCGCAGTAGATTCATGGTTAGACTATATTGTTGCAGGATTTATCAAAGAATTTATAGTAGATACTGTGGAGTGTTATAGTGCAGCATCTCAAGAGTTCCTGAAGGGACCCAGAGGTAGTTATAGCATATCGTTGTATGCTTCCATAAAGATCTTATTGTATAACAAACGTGTAATGATTATGGCATCAGACATCTAAACTTCCCTACGTGCATGGGGGAAGGGGGGAAGCACTGACAAGAGTGGGAGAAATGGAGGAAGAGATGGATAAAGGAAAGAAGGAGGATTCCTTGGACCAAATCATGATGGTGGAAGATCAGATCAAGCAGATCATGGAAATAGTTGGAAAAACATGCAGTGGAGTACCCTACCAATATAAGATGAATAATAAGAAGAGATCCATAGTAGACATATAGATCTTGGAAAGTGATGAAGAAGAGGTAGAGGATATTGGTGTTGTGGAGCATAATGAGGAAATATTGCACGCAACTTATCAAAGGAATACAAGAAGTTCAAGGGAAGGAACATAAGGAAAAAATCTTATCCATGTCAATGTTAGTGTGGAACCCATAAACCCATGTGCGACTAATACAAAAGAAAGAACACCACCCTTTTGAAAACCAAATTTTAGTGGAAGAAAGATAGCAGGACGTGCACCCAACCAAGGAGAAGTGAATGGAGGAGCCAGTTCAGGGAATCATAGTTAATCATCTACACCACACGAAGGTCATAGTTAATCAATGTTCAAGATGGCAAGACATGATCCCACCATCAGGTTACCTGAATTCAAGGGAGAAGCATCAAAGGATCCTGAAAAGAACTTGTTTATCTCTGAGAAGAATTGGGAAGCAAAGCAGATCACAGATGAGGATTCAAAACTTGCACAATTATTTATCACGCTAAGAGACCGTGCACTAGATTGGTACATGAGATTAGTTGTAAACATTCCACCAGGAACAACAAGGATGATTGCAAATGTCAAGAAGCTATTGATCAATGAATTTCAGAAACCTAGTTCAGAAGATGAGCACATGAATGAGATGATTGAGATCGGATAGAAACTAGGAGAGTATATTTGGGATATTGATCAGAGGTTCAAACGATTGAAGGGAAAATTGAAGTATGTCATGACGGATATGCAACAAACATCTCTTTATGAATTCATTGCTACCACACCTGAAATACCCTTTTAGGCAGAAAAAGTTTCAAATGTGGGTAGAGGCTCTACAAGAATCCCTACAAATCGAAGAGAACCAGTATCAGAATACAGATCCAACAATAAAGGAGTTGAAGAAGGATTTGAAGAACCTCACATTTCAACTAAACAAGAATAGTGGAAAAGAGAAAAGAGAAGTTGTTTGGTGTACCACATGCAGGATGGAAGGAAACCACAAGAATGAATGCCCAACTTTCATGAAGTACATGGAAACAGGGCTACCAAACCCTTTTCCAATAGGAGGACTATAGTGTGATATATGTAAAACATATAGACATGAGCCATATCATTGTTCAATGATGCAGAAGTATCATACAATACCCAATAGTTCATATTGCAACTTTTGCAAATCAGTGGGTTATGATGATAAATATTGTAGGACAATGGACTTGATGTAGGAGAGAATGTCAGATACCTATAGGGTGCAGGAAAAAATGATGACAGGGAAAGCTACACCTCATATTAACCAGGTACCACCCCCATACAACATTGCACATTAGTAGTAAAACACTATGCAACCTCAATATAATAATGCGCAGCCACAGTATAACCCAGCGCAATATAATCAGGTGCCTTAGTACAATGCACCATGAGGAGATATAGGAGGATACAGAGGTGGAGGATGAGGTAGAGGAAGATTTGGAAGAGGCAGAGTTCCATTAGTATGCCATAACTTCCAAAAACCAGGACACTATGCAAGGTAATTTCTACTTCCACCTGTGACATGCATGTATTGTCGCACAGTAGACCTCGATACAGAGGAATGCCCAACACTTTTGGGGAAAATTCAAGAAAAACGGAATTAGAACAATCAAAATGTTCAGTGGATTTCAGCATAGGAAAGGGATGATGGAATAAATATCAACATAGTTACGTGCGGAGAAGCTAAGATAGGTGTTGATGCAATATGACAAGATCCAACATAACACCAATGGGTGAAGAAGAATTCTCAACCACAGAAACACTTCGATGCAGGGAAAGAAAAATAAATATTCAAGGAGGAAAGAGAGGAGTTCCTCAAGCAAGATTTTTCATATACATCAAGCACGCATCATACTCAGAACGTACCAATGTACGAGATTCCCTTATCAATGGACCACACCACTGAAGTACCAACTATAGCACAAGTAAGTACCATAAATACTTTTCTTCAATCATGTGTTAAGATACTGAATGACCAATCATATGTTAAATTTTTGCAAAATATGTTAGAAAGATGTAACACATAGGTAGAGGGGAATTTAGAGCAGAAAATGGTCAATCACCTCCATACAAGAAGGAGGATAGGCAGGGAATTCAGACTGGATGCCAACATTGGATATTTCAACATGGGGGACATCATACTAGATTTAGGCTCTGAGGTAAATGTGTTACCCAAGAAGACATCGCAGTGTATGGGAGAGACCACACTAGGATATTCACCTGTCCAATTGAAGCTATCAAATCGACACAAAGTTCTATCAATTGGAATGCTTAAGGGTGTGATAGTAGATCTGGATGGAGTGTGCACTAAGGAATATTTTGAAGTAATAGAAATATTGGATGGCACAACACCTTATCCAATGTTTCTTGCATTGGATTGGGAATTTGATAACCAGGCCATAATCAACTTGAATACAAATAATATGGCATTCAAATAAGGAGAATACAGATTCATTGCACCATTAGAAGGAGAAAGGTTTGTAGAACCCACTTGCTTAAACTTGGAGGAAATCAACCAGTTATATAGAACCACCGTGCATGAAGAAGATTATGTCAAACCAACTGCAGATGGGGTACTCAGCTAGAGGAGCATCACATCATGTGCTTCTGACTCAGTTACAGGTTTGGAGAATTGGAAACAAAGATTACATGAAGTCTCTGAATAGACCGCACAGTGAGATGGGTAGGTACAGAGATAAGAGAACCTCACATTTTTCATGGGGTGAATGACTTAGAATAATTCCTAACAACATACGAATATGAAATGTTAGAGAATCAAAGGCTCTTATCCCTAGACATTTCACTCAAGGCAACACCCAGAATATGGTGGGGTGCACACAAGGAAACAATTAAGGACTAGTACCGATGTAAGAAACTATTGTGCATTAGATTTATTGGTGTGATTTTTATTAGACCAGGGTCCTTCTCAAGTTACCAAAAAAATTTACCAACTAGTCTAGAGTGTTGTAATTTTCATCTCCTCTGAAGAGAAGAAGTCTCACCCGAAGCGTTGCTGCAACAAATGGATAGGGAAGGGAAAGGATAATACTAAGGAGGATTCACGGAACCTTCAAGATTCATCCTGATCTTGCACAAGACATCTTACTACATAACAGATCTAAACTCATATGTCCAAGGACTGGAACTACTTATGTTGTGAAAAATCATTCAAGCACATAGACATCATGTGGAACTTATGAACCATAAAGAAGTATTGTAAAGATACGATGCAGAAGTATAAACACAGAAAGACACATCATATTTTGAAATTTTGGATCCTTCTTCATATATTATCTTCAAATATTTCTCAATTACAATCTCAGAGATACATTGTAGTGCTTTGTTACAGACTCCTGGCTCTGGACTCATGTCGCAGAGATCTAACTCCCAAAATGGTGTACATATTACATTACAGACTCAAAATATGACTTCTCAGCAATAGAAAATAACTATGACCAAGCCTTACACTTGGGATACTAAAAAAACCCAACCAAAATCAAAAAAAAATTACAGTTATATTCATCCCTATATATAATCTAAGTCATGTCTTATGGCTTTGGCTTGCACACTTTCTTGTTCTTTTGCAACTGCTTTTTCTTTGTTGGCGTTGTGTTGTCCTTTTCGCAATTGATTTATGTTTCTTCTCCTTTCTCTATTGTCCCGCTTCTTATGTAGCTTGCACAACTCATACTATGCCAAAACTAGGACTTTAGTCCTTCTTGCGCAACTCCTTATCCAAAAATGAAGGGCCCAATAGGCTCCGACCACAAACCTTGACTTGTCCTCGAGTCAAGTACTCATCTCTTTCACAGCTTTCAGGAGAAAATGTTGTTTTCCCTTGTCCTCCTTTTCCTCTTTCTTTTTCTCATCTTCTTGCATTTTCTCTTATTTTTCCTCTTCAAACAAAGGGCCCAACTCTAGGACCAACTCCAAGGCCCACTTCTTCACTTCTTGAAAGTTTCCAACTTTATCCTGCCATTTCCTAGAAAGTAGTGAGGCCTCAGCGACGAACTGTTGGGTCACATCTATAATTCATCCCTTGGGCTTGGATGCAACCAAGGAGTTCCATTCAAAAAAATTTATTGATCAACTTGATGCATCTGCATATAAACTTTTTGAATGACAGGCTGGAAGTTGGCAGCTCCTTCTTAGCTATGGATTGCTCCTCAAATAGGGTGTTCATCTCATTGTTTTTGTTAACACTCTGTAATTTATCAGGATGAAGAATAAATGGGCAGAGGTAACTACAAAACCACTTTGGATTCAAGGATCTATCCCTCCAAGACTCGGAGAGGGATCTCTCTATATGATTTAGCTTTGTTTGTTGGGAATTTTAAGCTAGTTATGATAGTATGGGGTTTGGCTTTTTAAATGGTTTGGTTGGATCAAATAAAATAGGCCATTGGGAAATGGAATTAGGACATGAACTTCAATGGTTTAAATTTTAACACAGGATGAAAACCTCCCTGAAACACTGAGGCAAAATAGGCACCATGTTCAGCAGGTTAAAATGATGTAGAGGTGGTCTGAAAGAGAGTAAATACAACTGCAATAAGAGGCACCTAGAAGAGGATGAATCTCTTATGGAATCTTTAGAAGAATAAGGACAAGAGGTAGGAAACCAAATAGGGCATCTAACCAAAGATAAATCCTGGAAGGAAAACTATTAAAACATACACAAAAACCATTATATAAGAGGAACATAATCATGGGTGAATCCCTACATGCAGTTGCAGAAGAATCAACACATAAATATAATAGTTGGAACAGATCATCTAGAAATGGATGAATTCTATAACAGATAATCAGAAATACACAACAAGAATATTCTATGGTGAAAGGAGCACCAAATAAAGATGAATTCCAGTCACAATGCTCTTAGAAAATTGTTGTTAGATAAACAAATAAAACATAGAAGGACCAATTTTTAACATAAGCACTGTGATGAATCTCAGGCCATAAATAGGCTTGTTGTATTAATCTCACAAAGAAATAAACATGGACTTCATACATTTGCATGGGTTTCCCTTCCCTCAAAATATGCA
The DNA here is from genome assembly GCA_009831015.1 of Picea engelmannii. Taxonomy (NCBI): domain Eukaryota; kingdom Viridiplantae; phylum Streptophyta; class Pinopsida; order Pinales; family Pinaceae; genus Picea; species Picea engelmannii. The sequence goes on from ML801206.1 coordinate 145,361, forward strand.
GGGCCCAAGTAGACTTTCACACAGGTCGAACCCTTAATACTTTGAAATGTGAATTATTTATTATTGGTTTTCAAAGGATTCAGAATACAAAAATATAGATATCTT
>ML801206.1:163417-185277 GCA_009831015.1 Picea engelmannii
TAATGTACAAACTTAGAGTGATGAATTTTGCAGGCACCACAACCTCTTTCCCATAAAATAGATGAAATGGAGTGTACCTTTGGAGTTTCTTTGTGGTTTTCCTATAAGCCCATAGTATTGTTGGAACTCTATCATCCCAATATTCTCGGTTTGCGCAACAAATCTTTGTTAACCCTCTCTCCATAATTTTGTTAAACGTTTCTATTGTTCCATTGGCTTGTGGTTGGTAGGGGTTGCTTTTGTGATGTTGGATCAGGAACTCTACTGTAAGCTTTTCTATAGTGCTACTAATAAAATGAGCTCCCTGGTCACTGGTTAAACTCCTAGGAAATCCAAATCGACTGATAATATTCTCAAAAATGAACCTAGAAGCAATATTGGTTGAGTGGTCTTGAATAACTTATACCTCAGCCCAATGTGTAAGTTAGTCAGTTGTGGTAATAATCTATCTAGCCTTTGAATGCTTATATGTGGAGTTGATAAGTCCAATGAAGTCAACTGCCCACTTCTCAATTGCCTGCAAAGCTCTAACTGGTTGAAGTGGTAATTCATCTCATCATGATGGCTTACCCACTATTTGAAAAACATCACATGATCTAGCATATACCTTTGCATCCTTGAAGAGCGTTTCCCACCATATCTCAACTTGGAGACCTTTCTGCACGGTGGCCTTTCCTCCTACATGACCTCTCGCAAATCCATTGTGGCACTCCCACAGTATATCGTGCCTTTCATGATCCAAGACACATCTTATGAGGATACTATCTAGTCCCAATTTATACAATTTCCCTACAATCAATTGATAGTCTACAGCTTTAACAACCATGTGGCATTTCTGGGTTGCAGAATATGTTTTTGGGTAGGCTCATGTACTTAAGAAGACTGTTATGTCTTCCATATACTCTGGTGTGGCCTCAATCCAAAACAAATATGTATCTAGGAGCTTATTGTCGACTGTTATGCCACTTTCCCCTGACTCTAATCTAGACAGGTGATCAGGTCCTATGTTGCATTTTCCAGGCTTAATGATTACTTCAAAAGAGAATTCTTGAAATAGTAGAAAACAACTACAAATTATCCCTTCCAATACATGTTTGTTAACTAGATATTTCAATGCAAAATGATCAGTAAATAACTTAAAATGAGAACCTAACAAATAATGCCTAAATTTCTGCAAAGCATAAATCATGGCTAAACCCTCCCTTTTTGTCATCGTGTTATTTTATTCGGCTTGTGACAACTTGCTTCTCGCAAAATAGATAGGATGATACATGGCTCCATTTAGGTTGTGCTATCATAGCTCCTAAGGAAATACCTGAAGCATCTAGGTGAACATGAAATTCATTTTCCCAATTTGGGAATATCAAGATCGGTGTTGTGTTGAGCTTCTCCTTTAGGGTCTTGAATGCATTATCACATTCTAGGGTCCATTGGAAAATTTCATCCTTTTTCAATAGATTTTCCAGAGGTGCAATAATGTTTTCATATCTTCTGATGAACCTGCGATAGTACCATGTGTGTCCCAGCATGGAGCGCAACTTATTAGCACTCGTAGGTGGTGTCATATTCACAATAACCATGACTTTGGCTGGGTCTACCAGTACTCCCTCTTGGAATACTATGTGTCCCAAAAAATTTCCATGTGGTACATAGAAGATACACTTTCTGAGATTCAATGATATATGCAATTCTCTGCATCAGTCAAACATCAAACTTAACAATGCTACATGTTCCTTGAGAAGATTTTATATCATCCAATCATCCATATAGACTTCTATAAACTTGTGAATGAACTCTCTAAAAGATACTATTACAATCCTGGAGAAAACTGCAAGGGCATTCTTTAAGCCAAATGGCATCATATTGTATGCAAAAGACCCCCATTCTGTTATGAATGTGGTATTATTTTTGTCCTCTTTGGAAATCCTTACTTGGTGGTACCCTGAAAATCCATCTTTAAATGAGTACGCTTCCTTCCCCGCAACATGTTCTAGCACCTTATCAGTAAAAGGTGTTGGGAAAGGCTCATGCACACAGGCATAGTTAAGGATTTTGTAGTCTACACAAACCATGATATCCTATGTGCCTTTCCTGCTTTGGATGACTATTGGGCTGACCCATTTTGCTTCTTGCACTGCAAAAATAAGTCTGGCTTCCAAAATATTTTCTATCTCCTTCTCAACCCTCTCTTTTACTCTAGGGTTAAGGTGGTATGGTCTATGCCTCACAGGCTTCGATCCTGATTTTAATTTGATTTTCATTTCTCCCATAACTCCTTTGATCCCATTTAATTCTGAAAAGGTCGTTGGGAACAAATCCTCATATTCCCGAACAAACTTTGTATTTCTTGACTAGTTTGCTTGTCCCAGTAATCTCCCACCATAGCTATCTTAGGTTGCTCTGAGGTCTCTATATTGACTTTACACAACTTTATGGGTGATTATAAGAACTATCAGTCTGACTGGGTATGATGTTCTTGATTTCCCTGTTCCCTTCTGTCTCTTTAATGGCTAGGTTTCTCAATTCCTCTAAATCATCTGGGCTTTCTGAATCCCAGCTAATCTTATAGCATTCTATAGGATTCTTGTTTGAGTTTAGGTGAAGATTAGTCTGAAGTTGTCAGAAATGTTTTTCACATACTACTAGGTTTGATTTTCTTATTACTATTGTATGTAAAGAGAAATTATTTAATTCTCTGTAGGACTACTTCAATCTCAGGGTACTTACTTGTAAATGAGAAGTCCTTGCAAAAATGATTTGCCAACATTTTCCATTCGTTGGTCTGTCTTTTGGTTTCTTCATGTATAAACCAAAATTTCAGGATTGGACCTAGTGAGTGGGGAAATACCTGAACCCAGAAGAGAGAGGTTATTTCTGCAACTTGACACTGTGTCACGCACTGTTCAATATGTGTTGTAGGATGAGATTCTCCGTTGAGCAGTTGCGTAACTTGGAAATCTGTTTGCATCTCTGATTCCAATTGCTCCTTATTTTGAAACCTATACTTGATAGCTTGCTTCACATCGTCCCAATTTCTGAGTGAGGCTTTATGACTGGCCCACAATCTGGCAGGGGTATCCTGGAGAGCTAAATATACTACTGAGATCCTTTGATATTCCACTACCTTTATTCCATGCTGAGCAGAAAACTATTGATTCCTAAGGTACCATCATATATTGGTGTTCTCTGACCTTGGCCCTAGCCCATCTAGTTTCTTTGATGGTCGTGCATCTCCTTGAGAATATTTCATATGAGCCTTGTTGCCAACTGCCAAATGCCAGTTTTGAATCTTCGTCCATTGATTGTATACTCATCCAACTTACCAATCCATCAACAGTAGGATTTATTAATTGTCTCTTGTTCATGTTGTTACAGTCTACAACTAATCCAAGTATTCTCCCTCCATATTGTTGTATGTTGGCTCCGTATATCTAGCACCTACATATCAATCCAAGGGTTGAACTACCTTGATTCCATCTGCTTCAAATGTCATGGTGTCTTTCTTTATTTCTATTATTGCATAGTTTTCATAGGCCCAATCAATCCCAATTAGTACAGGGAAAGGGTCCTTATCCTCCATGATATCAATCACCTCAAAGTCATCTATTGTCTTAACTCCCACAACATATATTTCCACATTCTCCAGTATTCCTATGGGGAAAATACAATATTGTTTGGTCATCCTTAGATGGATTGGGGAATATGTCAACTGGGGTTTTCCTATGGCATCCCAAGTCTTTTCAGGCAGAATGTTCACATTAGATCCTAGATCCAACATGCCATCCTTAATCTCAAATTTGTCTAAATGGGCTATTAGTCTAAATTCTTTTCCAATTCGTAATTTCCTTCTCTGCACCCTCTAAGTAATCTTCTCAGGAAGGTTGGTCCTTATTCCTGCTTCTGTGGGTTCTTCATTCCCTAAAATTAGGTATAGTGTATTGTGCAACTTCTCAGTTAATTGGCCATTCCCAAGAATATCAGATAATAATTGAAACCAAAGTTCGACTACATTTTGAGGTTACTCAGGTTGTCTCGGTGTGACTACAGGGTTTCTGGGTACAGGGGGTGAAGTAGGGGCTTGTGTAATCTTAGGGTAAATAATAGGTTTTGGGGGTTTCTCTTTCATCTCAGGGCTAGGGATATTCTAAAATACTTCTATGGAATTTTTAAAGAACAACTTTTATTTTAGAGGGTCATACCTGTCTTCCTTAGGTGTTGCTTTCTGGATCTGAGGTAGATTATTAGAATCAGCTCATGTCTTTAATCCTCCTCGAGTAACAACATTGAGGTTGGGTAATTTTCCTTTACTAACTCTCTTTATTTCTGAACTGATGATTTTATTTCCTCGTTGACGTACCTGATCTTCCCATTTTGCAATTAGTTATGGGCAGTCTTCAGTTGCGTGCCCATTGGTTCTACAGTGGGAGCACCATGGCCACCTCGTATGAGGACATTCTCTATCCATATGGTCTTGCTCATCATAGTTATAAAATCTTCTTGGCCCTCTTTACCTGGTTCTTCCTCCTTTGAATTCTCCTCTGGCTCGACCTCTTCTCCATCCCTGAGGGTTTTCATTCACCCTGAATGTTGTTCGGTCCAACCTGTCTGCAAGCACATCCAAATCTCTACTTTGATAGGTAGTATGTGTGGTAGATGCGCAAAACTCACAGTGTACTATATTTGGTACTATCAAATATTTCTGCATAATGGGGCACTGTCTAGGCCCATGCCCATGGATTTGGAAAATCTCACAATACTCAATTGTTGGTGTTGTTTGGTTCTTTGGAAAAGCATGATATGGATTAGAGTTATGGAATGGTATATTCATAGACACTTGCGCAACTCCTCTTGTAGGCCCTAGTGAGGGTCCCATCGGATTCTGAGGAGGTCCCATTCCCCTCATTCATGGACATTCGTTCACCAGATGTCCTTTTGTATAATATCTAGTGCACTAGAACTACAGTCACCTTGGTCTAGGTATCGTCGGTTCTTGAATATTTTTTGTAAGCACTGATATTTTCCCTTGTATCTGTGCTAAATTCGCATCTGTTGGGGGTCTGGTCACTCTCAGGCTCCCAAGATATCCCGCCATGGCTTCAATATTCATTGATTGTTATAAGGCATCTGTCAAAGTGATTATTCGTTCTTGTGTTAGCGGAATCTGTGTCAGAGGTAGAAATCCTTGAATATACCATTCTCTTTGATGTTCCTCATGGATTGGATGTGTTAAACTCCCTATATCATATTTAAACTTTTGGTTGTATTCCCAAGCTGATTCACCTTCCCTTTGTTGGATTTCACACAACTCAGATAGACCCTTTTGTTTCGAATGAGGTAGTTTAAACTCTGCTATGAACCTTGTCTGTAGCTGAGCGAGTGTGAATTCTTGACCTTGCATTCCTGGCACTCCTGGCTCAATAATATTCATGTACCACTTGAGAGTGAGACCTCTCAAGGTTGTCTGGAACTCAACCAACTTATTCGCATCTGGAGTCCCTCTGGATCTCTAGATTGCTTCGCATAAGAACCATTGTTTCTCCACATCTTCATCTCCCTTACCCCATAATTCTAGGTATCGGGAAATCAAACCTCCTGCGTGACCAGCCATTATGGATCTTGTTTCTCTTATCAAAATGAAACCTAATGGTCATGCTTGTGACCTACCAAGGGATCCCAATATCCTCCCTATACTCGCACTTCCCGGTTGTGACTGACTAACTAATTGTACTGGAAAAGAATTAGCATAGGAGGGTAGTATCAAACTTACCACTTGTATAGAAGACACTTGGGGTATGGGTGATTCGGGGTTTGCACCATTGGCTTCAAGGTGGTTTTCTTTGATCTGGGGGGTCTTGTTTTCTTCCTTTGGAGTAGTCTCTCCAGTCGGATTCCCGATATTTCCTATTATTGGGGCTGAATATTCTCTTTCCTCTTCAAGATCCATGAAGGCTTCCTTCTCTCTTTCTTCTACACCTTCTCCTTAATTTCCACACTCCTGTGGACTTCTTTCTCTCTATGCTTCTCTCTCACTTAATCTTTGACTAGCTAGTCTTTCCTGTCTTCTCATCTTCCCCAACTCTTCCATCTGTCTTTCCTCTATTTCTTCCGGTCCGAATTCTTTCTACAACTTCTCATACTGTCTTGTTTCTTTCTTGATCTTGCCATGCCACCACTTCTCAATTGTTGCAGCTATTTTCAAGGCTCGCTCGTCTCTTGGCTCCATTTATTGTTGTTTCCCCTTCTTATCAAATAACACTTCCCCTCTCTCAGGTCATGACTCTACCCCAACCTCTCCCTACCCCAAGAGAGGATGTTTATGCTGCCATCACAGTTGGGGACATAGTCAGCATGCCCTCTTCCATCAAGAAAACTTTAATCCATAGGGGGATTTCTCTCAGCAGTCTTACCCTTGCGTCTTTCTTGAAATCTTCCTTTTCTCGTGAAACATATTGGTGATTCTCAGTTGCAAACTCCATAATATATCCTTCTAATGTGGTATTGACCCAAAAATCAATTGCTCGTGTGATTAGACGATCCAGTTGATGAAGTGTTGCAATCTTTTTTGTGTCCCAAGTACAGGTCCTCTTGACTCATTCTTGGAACTCTGGAGCTTCTTGGAGCCTATTTATCCAGTGGAAAATTTCTTCCGGGAACTTAACCCAGAATATTTCGTACTGGTTTCTCGATCTTTTTGAGTAAAATACTTCCTCATGAGTATCTTCCACATGTTTTCCCCTCAACTCTGCTTCTTTCCATATGAAGGTGTCGCATTTTCTTTCCCACCATTGGTCAATATTATATCTTTGAATCCGCGGAAGCATCCTCCCTATAGGTTCCCTTTTAACGCAGGTCTCGGCAACGGAACTATTTTGTTGGCGCAATTTTGATCAGACTAGGGTCCTTCTCAGGTTACCAACAAAAGGTACTGAGTAGTCAAGAGTGGTGGCATTTTCATCTCCTCCGAAGAGAATAAGTCTCACCCAAAGCATTGTTGAGACAAATGGATAGGGAAGGGCAGGGAAAATACTTAGGAGGATTCACAGAACCTTCAAGATTCATCCTGATCTTGCATAAGACATCTAACTACAGAACAAATATGAACTCATATGCGCAAGAACTAGAACTACTTATGTTGCGGAAAATCATTCAAACATAGAGACATCATGTGGAACTTATGAACCATAAAGAAGTACTGTAAAGATACGATGCAGAAGTATAAACACAGAAAGACACAATATATTTTGAAATTTTGGATCCTTTTTCATACATTATCTTCAGATATTTCTCAATTACAATCTCAAAGATATGTGGTAGTGCTCTATTATAGACTCATGGATCTGGACTCATGTCGCAAAGATCTAACCCCCAAAATGGTGTATAGATTACATTACAAACTCAAAATATGACTTCTCAGTAGTAGACAATAACTATGACCAAGCCTTACACTTGTGATACTAACAAAACCCAACCAAAATTAACAACCTTTTACAATTATATTCATCCCTATGTATAATCTAAGTCGTGTCTTCTGGCTTTGGCTTGCATGCTTTCTTGTTCTGTTGCAACCGTTTTTGCTTTGCTGGCATTGCGTTATCCTTTTCGCATCTAATTTCTATTACTTCTCCTTGCTTTGTTGTCCCACTTCTCCTGTATATTTCACAACTTGTACTAGGCCAATACTGGGACTATAGTCCTTCTTGTGCAACTCCTTATCCAAAGATGAAGGGCCCAACAATATTCAGTGCAGAGTGGGGAATCATTGAGATGCAGAGATATGATGGATAGGGGACACAAACAGAACACTTGGAGAAGTGTATAACACTATGGAGGATGGAACCACCCAAGGAATGGCCTCATCACTTCATCCACACATTGGAAGGAATCCTAGCAAACTGGGATGTAGACCAGGAACTACACAGAGGCACTACAGAATGGAAAATATTACAAAAAAAAATTATGGTCACTTTCTCATTTGAACATGAGAACCACAATGTTGTTTCAACACTCAAACAAATCAGAGGAATGATATTTATTGATGAACCAAAGGTTGAACTCATGATAGAGTGTCAACAACAGAACAAACAGACAGTCAAAGAACTATTCTCATGTTATCATGTGGAAGAATAAGCACCAGATGAACATGACATGCGCAACATTCATATTACAGAAGTTGAAGGTGAAATAGGGGTGGAAATTCCATCTCTAGAATCAGAAGTGTTTGTTGCGTTGATCAAGGTGAAGAAATTCAACATTGGAACAACTGAGAATCCCAAAATAGCCATCATTGGAGACTATTGGGATGAATAAACAATGGAACAAATAACAAAGTTATTGTGCGAATATAGTGAGCTATTCCCAACAACGTTTACAGAAATGAAATGCATAGAAGGAGAGCTAGGAGAGATGAAGATACCTCTCAAACCTAAGGCTAGATCTGTCAGACAGAGACCGTAAAGACTGAATCCAATATATAAGAAGAAAGTGAAAGTAGAAATTGATATAATGTTAGAAGTTGGAATCATAGAACCAGTGGAGGAATCTAAATGCATAATCCCTATGCTAGTGCAAGAAAAGAAAGAAAGGGGGGATAAGGATCTGTGTCGATCTAAGAAAACTAAATGATGCTTTCCTACATGACCCTTTTCCCACCCCTTTCACAAATTAGGTAATAGAGAATGTGGGAGACCAAGAGGCCTACTCATTTACAAATGGATTCTCAGGTTAACATCAGATCAAAATATCCCCAGAAGACAAGTACAAGACCATTTTTCCATAGAATGGGGATCCTACCAGTACATAGTCATGCCTTTTGGGATGAAGAATGCACCAACTATATTTTCAAGGGTTGTAATAGATGTTTTTAAGGATTTCATACATTAGCTTTAATAAGTATATATGGCTGATTGGACCGTATATAGCTTGTTAAAATACCATGTGGAAGTGTAAAGGCTGATGTTGGAAAGCTATAGTCAGTGTCAAATATCATTGAATATCAAAAAGTTCATTTTTGGGACACCTTTTGGAATATTGTTGGGACATATAGTCTATAAACAAGGGTTACTGGTGGATTCGGCTAATATTTCTCTCATTGTTAATTTACCACCACCCAAATCAGTGTGACAATTAAGAGACACATTGGGACATACATGATACTTTAAGAAATTCATAAAAGGGTATGTGTAGATCACTATGCCAATGGAGAAATTGTTAAAGAAAGATAGTAAATTTCAGTGAATGAGAATTGTCAGCAAGGTTTGGACACTATAAAAGAAAAAATGGTCACAACGCCTATTCTAGTATTTCCAGAGTGGGAAAAGACATTCCATGTGCATGTAGATGCATCATCTCTCTTGGAGAAATTCTAGTGCAGCCAACAGAAGGAGAATTGGATCATCCTATAACATTTTCTAGCAGAAAACTATTAGAATCGGAGTCAAACTACAATTATATAGAAAGAGAAATCCTAGCTATGGTATATCCACTTCAGAAGTTTAGAAATTACTTACTCCCTAGCTTATTGTAGCACAAAGACAACAACACACTTCTTGTTTGAACAAGTGATCACTAGATTTGGCTGCCCAAGGATTTTGATGAGTGACCAAGGCACTCACTTTATCAACAGTACTATCAGGGCTATAACTAAGGAATTTGAAGTCTACCATCAGAGAAGTACACCATACCATCCTCACGCAAATGGAACAGTGGAAGCCTTCAATAATATCCTAGAGAATTCCTTAACCAAGATTTGCAATGTCAATAGGGATGATTCGTTAGATTAATGAGAGGGGGGGTGAATCAGTAATAGAGATATTTAATCCTTTTTAACCATAAAATGCAAGTTTTGTATCAATGTAGCATTATCATCCAATAGTTGCAGAGTAAATAAACAATGAACAAATGAGCAATCATACACATACACAGTACATTAGTGTTTTTACGTGGAAACCTAAAGAGGGAGAAAACCACATAATGTTTGTTCTTATATGTCTTTAAGAATTACATTCATTGGAAGCACCAACTTCCTTTTTTTTCTAGCTATGACTAGAAGGCAGCTCCAACCCCCTAGTTTCTCAGGCTACAACCTGAAGGAAGATCCAACTCCCCAATTCTCTGGCTACAACTAGAAGGAGGCTACAACCCCCTTATTTCTAAGGCTACAACCTGAGGGAAGCTCCAACTCCCCAGTTATTTGGCTATAACCAGAAGGAGGATACAACCCCCTATGTTCTCTGGCTACAACCGGAAGTTGGCTACAACCACTTGTCCTTACCCCATCCAACCGCCCTACAATATAAGTAGAATGATGGAACCACTATCACACGGTCATTGTGAGATATATTGTTGTACACATGTACCAATCAACCTGTAATGAACCTGTAACAACATATGCCAACATGTACCTCAACCCATACCATAAACAAATGCATCAACCATGAACCAAATATGTACAAATAACATGTCACAATAACATGTCCAAACAACCTGTAATCAACCTGTACCATAAACAAGTGCATCAACCATGCACCAACATGCACCTCAACATATACCATCAATGAGTGCATCAACCATGCACCAAATATGTACCAATAATGCATCCAATACACATAAACTATGACTCATCAATATGTACCAACATCATTGACTATACACCTCATGTATGTGCCAATTGATCAACTACTTGTCTCAACCATGTACCCAACATGTACCTCAACCAAAATCCTTCATCAATTTCATCATTCAAATCATATTTGTAACTCTGTATTAGACCTGGTGTATATGATCACATACTTGCAAACCTTCCTTAACTTTAGCAACAAGAGACTAGTATTTTCATCAAACTTTACTTTAGTCTCACATAACTAATTTTGGATTAGTCAACAACCCTAACTTGAAATAATCATAACTATGTACTTGTAATGAATAAAGATCTAAAAATAATACACAATATTCTTTAGTGTCTTTTATGCAATTCCTCCATATTTCACTACTTGGAACCTCTCATAAAAGGAGTTATAGCAAAAATGGCATACCTTGTTGAATTGTGGCTTATTCTAGAGAGCGAAATTGTAGAGTGTTCCCAACACGGAATATTTGTTGTATGGATCTAAAAATGGTACATAGAATACTAAAGACTGTAATATAACCAATACATTTTGTCTTACTTAATTTGGATCTGTTATGAATAAGTTATGACATTTTTACCCGAAACACTTCTTTTAGACTAGTTTTGAGACTAGCCACAAACCGTATTTTCCATGGAGTGTAACTCCAAAATTACAATGACCCACAAGCTGAATTTTTTATCACAGATACTTGGATATGTTTCCTCAATGTCCTCACAATTTCACGTTCTGAATCATTCTAGAAAAAACACTATTACGAAAATGGTGAGATGACCTGTAAATAACATACCTTAGAAAACATCATCAACAGAATTTATCGTCCCTTGAATTTCGGCCTTCTTTACTTCACCTTCCCTATGAAATTCAACTTAGATATCCTTTTCTTACCGCATTCACTTCTAAATATTCATTATTCTAAAGTGTGATTAAAATCAGATAGTCTTGCCTCTTATTTATACTTTCATGTGGCTTTCTCAAGGGGTTACCTTTTAACCATCTTAACCCACTTTCTTTATTTTAGGGTTAACCCACTTCTAACCACTTATCCACTTAGTAATTTCTCCATTAGCTTTATTATTTAAATAATTTCTTTTTCATCCACTTTGACTTATAGTACACTCATCACTTCACTTTATTATTTACCTTCTAAAATCTCTTAAACCACTTTCCTTGTTGTAAGGCTAACCCACTTGTGCACTTAATAATTTCTCCATTAACTTTATTATTTAAATAATTTATTTTTTATCCACTTTGACTTATAGTACACTCATCACTTCACTTTATTATTTAAATAATTTCTTATTTGCAACCCCTTTGACTACTTTGACCTTTTGGGGCTTCTAGATGACTCATGAGGGTTCTCCAACTTCACATGGCCATAACTCTCTAACCATGAGGAATTATGTGACATTCCACATACCACCGGAAATGGCATGACATGTACTATCCATCCAGAATATTCTTACCATAAAATATATTAAAACTCATACCATTATACATCACACAAACTTGGTTCCATTACCCAAACCTTTGTGCTACTAGAATTCGTTATCGAACTTTCTTCAAGGGTTGACATCAATGACAACCAACCCAAATAATCAACAATATCCCTCTTTGGCATTGATGGAAACACTCTGATGAAATGCTGAATTCATATCACTCATGCTCCCCCTTTGACCATCGCTCCCCCTAGAACCATGCCTCAATGCTCTTTCTCCAAGCATTTACCTTTGCATATGATAAATCTCTCCCCCTTTGTCATCAATGGAAAAGTTATCTTTCCATCTGTGGTTTCTCCTGTTATAAACCTAATTTGCACCATACATGCTTACCTGGCATTAGGCCATCTCATATCCCTTCTTTGCAAAAATAACTACTGAACAACTCTTTTAAAAACCTCCTTTACTGTAGCCCATGCACCCTACTCCATTACTGCACGTGTGTACATGCTAGCTAACCTAAAACAACCCGCGTGGACTGACAAAAGCACGAAAAAAGGAAAGTTTCCGATGAAACACACAGCTTTATGCAACTTAACTGAAATTCCCAACCATGCATGGCCGAGGGTTTGTCCAAATACCTAGATTCTTCTAGCATATAAAAGAAGGGCTAGGGGTCCCATTTGGAGAGAAGGAGAATAAGAGTAAAGAAACTCTGCCCAATTTCATATTCCTATTGTCCCAACCCTTTATCCATCCTTGTGCAAGAAGAGATACAAAGCAAAGAAGTTGAAGGACATTTGAAGAGGAGCCCGAGATTAGGATTCGTGGAGCAGTGGTCGGTCTCGACATTGTAAGTTGATTCATTAAAGTTAATAATAAAGAGATGCTTTTCTCGTCCCATTATACGATTTCTTCATAGTTCAGTAAACATATGTTTGAATCTCTAACCCATTAGTCTAGAGGTAAAATGCATGTGTAGTTTGTTGCTTGTTTTGTACGCAGGTCAATCTTGAGACGATAGCTACCAACAAGCGGTCAAGCGTGAAAAGGAATCGACATCGAACATCCGGAACAAGGTATGTCAGTCTAACCATGTATTTGTTGAAAAGGAATGGGGTTTAAGTGTGGGGATAAAGGTAGAAAGTAGATTTCTTTTGGTCATATCTTCATGCATAAGATAACCCTATTTGCTAGTCTGTAAGGGGATTTCCCTCACAACAGAATTGGCGACCTTACTAGGGAAGTCTTAAGGGTTCCTAGGAGTATTTTTGGGTAGTTTTAAAAGACTGGTTTTCTTGCCTATTTTTTTAGTTTCTACAAAGTCTGAGCTAGTAGAGAGTCTGGTTTTCCATACCAACTATATTTGTTATTTACTTGACTGTGTTTTTTCGAGACCCACAGAGGTACATGCAGCATGCATAAGGTTTGCACACATGTACCCGCGCCCTACTCTCTTATATCCCATGTGTGAACGCTAGCTGAAGAAGTAGCAGTAGCGTGTAGATTCCAGAAAATTTTCGAGGCATTCATCCTCTTCCTTGTCAGAATCGGTGATTCTCAAGGGTTTTTTGGAATTCTTTCTAAGTCTTGGTTTTTGACAGTCTTGTCTCAGATTGGTTTGTTTTATGAATTTTTTCCTTACATTGTTGTCCTTGTTTATATTAAAGAGAGTGCCTAATCCTTCAGGAGATCCTGGTTATCAATATCAGTGGTCTCTTCCTGGTTTGGATTGTTTGTTTTTATTTTTTTATTTTCGGAGTTTTAGAGATACACACGGCCTGTAGAAGGTCAGCCCACATGTACATGCCCTCTGGCTCTATACAGCTCGTGCTCACATGCTTGCTTTTGGATTATCAGTAGCGTGCTTGGGTAGGATATTTTTTGTTGAGGGTAAGGCATTCATCCTTTCCCTTGATGAGAGTTATACCTCTCAGGTTTTTGAATCTTTGTCTTAGCAGTCAGTAGCTTAGGATTAATCTTAGCCTTAACTTGCTTTTTCTCATTTAAAAGTTGTCATCAAAAAGAATTTTTAGGGTTTTTAGACAATTGTGAGAGTCATTTTTTAAGTCACTAGTGTGTGATTTCTTGAAGTGATTCTTTGCAATCTATGATTAGGCCAGAATTGTTTTTCTTGGTTTTTACTTGTTGGTATTTTTCCTTTTTGCTTTATCAACATTTAAATAAATAAAAAAATCTCTTTCACTTTCTTGTTTGGTTGAAGATTGTGATTCTGCATTATTAACTAGGGAAAAGTTTTTATTTCATAAGTTCGTTGCAGTTTAATTAGATCATAAGTAGCTCATAGTCGAGTGAAATTCCTTTTGCTTTTGTTGTCCAAAATCTTAGAATATTAAAAAAAAAAAAAAAAAATGAAAAGTTGTCGAAATTTTGCATTACGTAAAAGTTTTTGTTTCCAACTTTTTATTCTTACTTTCGTCTTTTACACATCATCAGTTTCACTTTCATACCCCTTGACATAAGACAAGCCATAAAATTAACACTAAATCTAAAATTTATTAGACCTTTATGTTTGTAGTGTTAACCAACTAGTTCAGGATTAGGGCCTTGCATTAGGTTGGAGAGGAAGCTCTGCAAGGCCATTACAATCAAACATTAGAGTCTGAGTTAGGGAGTGTCTAAGTCTAGTATCATGAAATTTATCTGGGACCCCCCTCTAACACAAGGTATAAACACGAGATCGCGTGCAGAAAGGTAGCGGAGATAACCCCTCCAAAGTTGGACCGATCGTAGTGGAGAACACATATAGAGGGCTTGTTTTGGGATTTCGTCAATTGCATTAGCCAAGAGGCTTTGTGGGTCTCGAATCCATTCAAGGTCCTCATTTTTCTTCCAGACCACTTTATTTTGATACCCTTGATAGGTTTCGGGCTCGATACCCTGCTCATTGTGGTCTACTCGACTTTCGACTATACCCGCCTGGTGGTTGTTCACCCGCTGGCAACCTAGTTGTCTATCTTCTTTAGGGACATACACATGTGACTGCGGGGGTATACCATGATACCTAGGATAGACATCGGGACATTCTTTGCAAATTATACCCAGAGGGTGCTTCCGTTTTCGAGTTTCACTTGCACCGGTAAGTTGCTCTAGTGTTGGTTGTTGTAACTATTCTTCCAATTAATTTAGTGTTTGCCTGTCTTATCTTCTAGGGCCTTTTTTTAGTGGGTGTTACTTTTGAATGTTTAGACTACCCTAGAGTTTCTTAGATCTTCTCACATAGTGGAGGATCACAATCTCTACCAGTCATGAAGGCTTCTTGTCCTGTCATCGGTTACACTGGATCCACCCCCGGCACCACTAAGGCGAAAGCTAGACCAACAAGGGTCTTTTGAAGCGATCGGGTCACAAGAAATTGTACCCGACCAACATCTAGAGGAATCGACCATTTTAGACCTTGGAGTACAAGATTTTGGTCTGGTTCAAACCTCCACCACTGATCTTTCGACACCTGCCATCGTACCGATTCATCCTTACGAGTGCCAAACAGTGTCACACATAGCAATGGAAAAAAATGTTGTTACTCCTTCTGGGAATTCTTCAATTCCCACTACGGTTGTCACCATAGAAGAATTTCCACCTCCTAACCCACCATCACCAGTCCAAGCCACCATGGTCTCGACCACAACTACATCGCACAGTGGTTCGATCCCATCTTTGGCGACAGCCACAACCCCTTTCACACCAAGTGCCTAGTTCGGGTACAAGTCATGTACTTTCCTACTCCACTTTACAGACTTCAAGTCTGGGGGTAGGGAGCTCTAGCACAACTATGCAAGGTCACATGGGGGGCACTCCTGCTCCTTTTAATGCTTTCCCTTATGGAGGAGGTCATATACCTCTCTCGTCCCCTTCACTCGGTGGCTCACATCAGCAATCCACCGAGCAACCTACACACCATACTTTATTTGGAGCGAGGAGTCAAGGACCACCTTTGCATAGCATTTCAATAGGTTCAACATTATTTTCTTTGATAGGAGCATTTGGTAAAAATGTCTTCTCATCAACCATCTTCCTGAATGGGGGTAATCCCAGTTTTGAACAACCTATTCCTATGCAGGGTACTATTCTTGCACAGGGGGAAAACCTAAGAACTTCTTCCACATCAGGGCTTTGGAATTCTTAGTAGGGATTTGTTCCCTTGTCCAGAATGTCGGTCTGGGTTAATTCTTTCCACAATCAATGGAACCCAAAACAAACTACTATGTCTATCCCCACAGGACCGACATGGGGCAACCCTTCCCAAAGTCCTTCGAATGTAATGCATGCCCAACCATCTATGTCCTATTTCGGAAATCAACCGATGATGTCTCCACATATGAAAAATCCATACGCTGGCCAAGGCCATGGTTTCTACCAGAATCCGGGCTAGCAACCGAAATTTTCCTGGCAACCTAGTGCCACTCAAACTACAGGCCCCTTTTTCCTAGGTTATCACCAACAACCCAAACTACCCTTCCTGACAACTTTGCACTTGCCAGATTTGACAAGGTTGTTCATTGACCCTACTTGTCACGATCCGCATTGGCCTCCTATGCCGACGAAGTTTCCTTCAGACATCCCAAAGTTTGAAGCCAAGCCTAACAAAGATCCAGGAGATCATGTGACTACCTTCCATCTTTGGTGCTCATCTAAATCGTTGAAAGATGACTCCATACAGTTGTGATTGTTTCAACGTAATCTCATTGGGAGTGCCACAAAATGGTACATTGAACTCGATCACTCAAGATACTCTTCCTTCGGCGAACTGGCGATGGCTTTCCTAAACCATTTCCCGTTACCTGTGACATACGACGCTAGCACAGAGCTTCTTGCCAATTTCGAACAGACAGCAACAAACCATATATCTGATCACATCCGAGACTAGAGATGTCGGAAGAGTTTAATTAAAGTACCAGTCCCACCAGCATTCTTGCTTGAGTGGTTCCTTAAGTCTTTGGTCCCGCAGTTATCCAAAGACGTCACGACGTTGGGAGTATTCTCCGAAGAAGACGCCATCATGAGAGCTCAACAATTTGAGCTCATCTATTCTCAGTTTCGTTTATTATACAACATCTTGCCAGATGTGCCATGCTCAATACTTGATAAAACTAGACAGAGAGTTGGACCACATGCCGATGGTATTGTTGGTTCAACACAAACAAAACCCGCTGAGCAATTGACGAAGCAGTTGCAGCAGTTATCTATACAACACACAGTGGCCAACCAAACTACTACTTTGGCTGCTCCCCCTACCAAAATTTCGAAGGTACACAGTGCAATCAACTAACCCAAAGGCCACCCAGTAGCCTGAAGGAAAGAAAAAACAATGAAAGACGGGTAAGGGGGATAAAAAACCTATCAATAATGTTGGCGAGGACAACACTGAGAAATGGAAGGTGAGGTATCCATGCAACTTGTGCATGGAAGTCCACCTGACCCATCTATGTCCTCGTCTTACAGAAGCCCAAAAGTTTTTGATGCAGCAATAGCTTGCTATGTTGACCAATCTATTTCAACATGGGAAAAATCTAACCTAAGCCTCTGCAAGCACGGAAGGGGGCAGCCAAGAAATCTCTCCGCCTCCAAATAACCTAGCATCTGCGAACGTCTATATGGTGAGGGGTGATGCTTTTATATCGACTAGAGTGCATGAATATAGTAAACCAAGCACTTATGAGAAGGGTAAAGAAGATGAACTCCCATGTCTTCCTCTACAGATTAAGAATACGTTGCGTGAAACAATGAAACACATTCCCAAAGGTGCATTCAAAAAATCTTCTCATAACCCAAACACAAGGGCCGCCCAGAACTACTCTATGGTGGAAGATTTATCACAAACCCCTTGTGCGATGTCCACTTTGAAGGTCCTCCAAAGTTTCCCTTCCCAGAGGAAAGCCTTGTTAACCGCTTTGGGATCTACCAAGACTTGTAATTCGGGTACAATCATGTTGGATACAACCGACTTAAAACCTCGTCTGCCTTACCAAGTAGCGTTTCAGATAGTAGCGGCTTATCCCATGAAAAATTTTACTCCGAATATATTTCGCACGGTGGTTGATGAGGGCACCTCGACATGCGTTATGTTGTTGGAATGTTGGAAGGCCATTGGCCAGCCCATTTTGTCTTCGTCATCTACTCTCCTCACCACTTTCGATGGTCATTCGTTCCAACCACATGGTATCATTCCCTCTTTCCTCATGCAGTTAGGAGGGAAGACCATGTGTGTCGAAGTAGAGGTAGTCGATGCTCCCCTCGACCATAACCTCTTGTTAGGAAGGAGTTGGACTTATTCCATGCAAGCTATGGTTGCTACAGTTTTTCGGGTCTTGTTGTTTTCACACGAGGGCAGGATAGTGACCATCGATCAATTGTCTTTCTCCAAACCTAACCCTACATTGGGGGCATCCACGGTCCCGATGATTGATAATCCTCAACCAGGTTTCATCAACATAAGGGTTGGTTTGTGCCCATCTTTGATGGGCACCTTTGACTACCTGCCCCCTCAAGGCGATATCAAGTTTATATCTAATCACCTTAAGGTTGATATTTTTCAAGTTTCGTCGTTCCGCATGACTTACTTCGACAATCTGTGGATACTTCCTTCGTCATCGGCCATGATGGATGGGACAGGGCACTCAGGCATGTCCATGCCCTTGTCTGTAGTTAAAGTAGCGTACTCTTTAATCCAGCAAACTTCAGCCCACACTGATCCAGCTCCTGCACAAGAGTTCGATCCACTTCTAGAGCCTATTTGGGCTCAAGGTTCTCTCGCTCACACCGATTGATTAGACTTAGTATTTCCCTCGGATGAAGCAATAATTGAAGCAATGACTAGTCCAAACAAACCCTAGGAAGATATTCATCACAGATCATACTCCCTCCCAGATTTAAGCTGAATCAACGCATGAGAATTCACCGTGACTATGATGGGAGATTGGTCTTGTCCTATTAATCTCTTAGCTACCCACAAAGTTTATGCTGAGGGTAATATGGAAACCATCGCTAAGACCATACCAATCAATATCTCCCAAAACCCTGGCATCATGGAAAATGTCTTCATCGAAGCTGACTGCTCCCCCAAAGAGATTCAACTCTATACAGATCTTTTCAAATAATTCCAAAAATAGTTGAACATGAAATCACTATGTATCATGATGCCAAGCCTGTTCAGCAGAATCTTTGTCCAGTTAATCCTAAGAAAGCAGTATCCATTAAGTTTGAGATTGAGAAATTGCTAAAAGTCGGGTTTATCTATCCTATCCATTTGACCCAATGGGTGTCAAACACCGTTCCGATCAATAAAAAACAAGACACAATTCGTGTATGTACCGACTTCTGTGATTTGAGCAAGGCCTGTCCCAAAGATAATTTTCCCACACCTTTCATCGACCAGATCATCGATGAATGTGTGGGTTTCCAATCCTTTTCTTTCATGGACGATTTTCAGGATATAATCAAATCCAAATCAAACCTGAAGACCAACACAAAACGGCATTCATCTGTCCATGGGGTACATTCGCGTATCGTAAAATGCCTTTCGGTCTCAAAAATGTTGGAGCCACCTTTCAGTGGGCCATGTATTTTTATTTCCATGACCTCAAGCATATAGTCGAGGCCTATTTAGATGATTTAGCATCTCAATCTCGCAAGAGAACGGATCATCCCACACACCTCCAACTTATCTTCGAATGTTGTCGCTACTTTCGGATTCTCTTGAATCCAAACAAGTGCAGCTTCTATGTAACATCAGGACGACTATTATGCTTCATAGTGTCAACAACAGGGATCATGGTTGATCCTCTCAATGGTTGATCCTCCCATGGAAAATTTTCTAAGATGCTTTATCACTAACTACGCCGAGATCACCAAGGGATTTATGCACTTACTTAAAAAATGTGTTCCCTTTTGTTGGGACAATGTCGCTCAACGCTCTTTTGCCACATTGAAACATGCACTCACAACTGCCCCTCTACTCCGACCACCTAACTATAACAAGGATTTCCTATTATATCTAGCTGCAGCAAAGTCAACCATAGGCATGGTCTTAGTTCAGGAAGATGACTTGTTCTTAGAATATGTCATTTATTAACTGAGTTGAGGCCTCGTAGGACCCGAACTCAATTATTCTCATACCGAAAAACTTACGTTGGCAGCAGTCCATGTTGTTCAACGGTTCTATCATTATGTTTTGTTTCACAAGACCACCATCATTGTTGTCATGAATCCATTTCAGTACATGTTGACACGAAGGGTAGTAGGCAAAAAAATCAGTAGATGGATAGTCATCCTCTAGGAGTTTGACTTGGATTTCATTTCAGCGAAGTCCAAAAAGTCACTGGTCTTCGCAGAACTTATTTCGGAACTTCCAGTTGAGTCAGGTGATCTTGTGCCCGAAGAGTCGCCTGCTAGAGGAGATATGTTTTTTATCACCTCTTCAGATCCCTAGTATGGAGATATACTTATATATCTCCATACTTTGAAGTGCCCCACTACTACTTCTCATGATGAGCATCAACGCATATGCCATCGGGCTAAGAATTATCTCATACTCAATGATACATTGTATCGGAGAGGTGTAAATTGCATCCTACGTTGATGTCTCACTCACAAAGAAGTAGTTATCATGTTGAACGATTGTTGTACTGAAGCTTGTGGTGTTCATTTGTCTAGGTTCGCGACAGCCCAAAAGATTCTACGAGCAGGTTACTTATGGCTGACACTTATCAAGGATTGTATCGAATCAGTCAAGAAGTGCCATCCATGCCAAATCTTCTCTCGGAAGATGAGGGCACATCCTTCTCCCATGTTTTATGTCATCACAGTTGGTCCCTTCACCAAGTGGGGGATTGATTACACTACATGAAACCCTCCTTCAGGATGGGGGCACCTCTATATCATCATAGTTATAGAATACTTCACAAAGTGGGTCGAAGCTATGCCAACGTTTAAAGATGATGGAGAGATTGCAACTCTCTTTTTATTCAATCAGATAATAGCAAGGTTCGACGTCCCAAGGGAGATTTTCACTGACCATGGCAGTCACTTTCAGAACCAGATCATGACCAAATTAACATCAAATCTTGGGCTACAGCAAGAACATTCATCACCCTACTACCCCCAAGAAAATGGGTAGGTGGAAGCTGTAAACAGAACTCTTAAGACCATTCTACAACGAACTATCAACTCAACCAAGTCAAATTGGCATTTGATGTTATACTCGGCATTATGGGCTTACCAAACATTTGTTAAGACTACAACTAGCTTCTAATATTTTCAACTCATTTATAGGCTGGAGGCAGTCTTTCCCATCAAATGTCAGATCCTGTCTCTAAAATTGGCAGTACAATTACTACCAGACACTTCTCCACTTGAAGAATGGTTAGTATACCTTGAGCAGCTCAATGAGAAACGTCGTGATGCATCCCTGGCCAACGAGGCTCACAAACATAAGGTCAAGTGTCAGTATGATAGGTTCGTTCGTCCTTGGATTTTCTTTGAAGACAACCTTGTCTTGGTCTATGACCAAGATAAGGACCCCCTAGGGGCAGGAAAATTCAAACCCATGTGGTTCGGACCTTTCATCATAAAAGAGGTTTTAAAAAAGAGTGCTTATCATCTGGTTGATTTTGAAGGGAATGCTTTGGCAAAGCCTAGAAATGGGCTCTACCTCAAAAAGTATTACTCATAGGTAGGTCACTGTGGGTAACTTTTTGTAACATATGTATAGTCTTTGTACTATTACTTTTTAGTTTCTTTTAGTGTTATGGACGTGTCATTGATGTTATCTTTCGTCACT
>ML801206.1:212202-247913 GCA_009831015.1 Picea engelmannii
AAAATGGCATAACTCTCACATTCGAAGTTCGTTTTCAGTGCCGTTTTTTTTAAAACCGCATAATTTTTCGATCTCTTTCCATTTAGATCATCAATTTCAGTTTTTAAATCAGTATTGTCTACATATTTAATATGGATTCTACAAGTAATCTCTTACTTACCAACACCAACTACTTCCAATGGAAATCCCATATGGACAATTTATTAAGAAGTAAAGGCTTGTATTGGATTACCTTGGGAAAGGAAACAACACCCATTGATGTTGATAAGAAATAAAAATGGGATAATAGGAATGACAAAGCATGTGGATTAATCGGAATGTCCATCTCTCCTGATTTAAGGTTCCACCTTCAATCAATTGATAAACCCTAAGAATATTGGGAAAAGATTGAATCTATGTTTGGTAAACATAATATTATTGGAGCACAACAGTTAGAAAATCAAGTACTAACTTTGAGTCCAAGTAATTTTTCTTGCATTGAAGACTATCTATCTAAGCTTAAAACACTGAAAACTTTATGTGAAGAATGTAAGATAAAGATAGACGAAGATCGTTGCATCTATCTTATTCTTTCTAAGCTAGGTGGTGCATATTCTGTGTTTGTATCTACCTTTTATGCCATACAAGAGGTTGTAGGGGTAGCTTATCAAAAACCCACTCTTGAGAACTTTTGTTATTCCTTTATTAGAGAGAAAGATAATCTAGTACAACTTGAAGTGATCAGCACTGTAGGTACCTCCAACAAAGCCTTAGTTTTCCATCAAAAAGATAAACCTGAGAATCCCAAGAAACAACATCCTCTCCAAAACAACAAGCAATATAAGGGTACCAAACCTACTCAGACGGTTTTTTATCCTAATAGAGACAAAGGAGAAAAATATAAAAATAAGAATACTAATAGACATTGCAACATTTGTGATAAAGATGGTCATGATGAGTCCAAATATTTCAAGAAGATGGCAACTTTAGAAGTAGTGATGAAGAAGCACAACATCAGTATTGATTCTACTTCTTATTCTTCTTCTTATGGACATGCACTTTCTGCTTCTAGTTTCTCCTTCAATACACCTTCTACTTCTACTTCTAATAAGTGTCTTGTTGATTCTGGAGCATCTTATCATATGGCTAAGGATAGAGACATATTTTCTACTCTAAATGAATGTAACACCAAGAAAATATTTGTTGGTGATGATAGATCTCTTAGTGTTGAAGGATCTGAAACAGTAAAAGTAGAAACTGGTCATTTCGATGATGTATTATGTGTTCCAAGTCTTTCTTGTAACCTTCTATCAGTATATCAAATCACTCGTCCAGGTGAAGGTAAAACCATAGAGTTTTCACTTCACCAAGTTCTAATCAAGGATCTAAAAGATCCTAATCATGTTCTTGCAACTGGAATTGTTGATGATATTACCAGGTTGTACAAATTTGACAACTTTGGGTCATCATATTTTTCATCAGTTTTTATTTCTCATAGCGATGGCTTGAGCAAACTTTGGCATGAGCGGTTTGGTCATATAAACTATCGCTCATTGAAGCAACTATGTAATCAACAAATGGTGACTGATCTTCCTCTTGTTTCATGCAGAGATGGTGTTTGTGTCGGTTGTGTTCTCGGCAAACATCATCGGGACAGTTTTGAAAAATGTGCCTCTTGGCACACCTCGGGTCCTTTGCAGCCATTTCACAGTGATTTGTGTGGTCCACTTTCTCCTTCTTCTTTTTTTGGGTGCAAGTATATCTTAACTTTCATTGATGACTTTTCCAAACATACTTGGGTTTACTTCTTAAAACTTAAGAGAGAATTTTTTGACAAGTTTTTGGCCTACAAGGCCCTTGTAGAAAAGCAATCTGGACATCAAATTCAAAGGTCAAGAACAGATAATGGAGGCGAATATGTGAACAATAATTTTACAAGTTACTGCACTACACATGGAATACAAATGCAACACATTGTTCCATATACACCACAACAAAATGGTGTTGTTGAGAGAAAGAACTACACATTAAAAGAAATGGCTAATTGTATGATCCAATCTAAGGGATTAAGTCTAAGGTATTGGGTGGAAGCCATCAACTGTGAAAATTACATAGTAAATCGTACTCCCACAAAGGCTCTTAAAAATATAACATTAGAAGAAGCTTGGACTAAAACTAAACCAGATGTAAGTCACTTCCGTTTGTTTGACAGTATAGCATGGGCTCACATTCCTGATGAGAAAAGGAAAGCATTGTAGCCTAAAAGTGAGAAGTGTATATTTGTTGGTTATTCTGAAGATGTCAAAGGTTACAAAATTATTCAATCACATTGTAATGAAATTATTATTAGAAAAGATGTTAAATTTGATGAAAATATCTTGGCCTGCGAGCCTAATTCGTTGTTTCTGCCTTCTTTGGCCTACGAGCCTAATTCGGCGGTTGTGCCTTTTTCGGCCTGTGAGCCATCTTCGGTGTTTGTGCCTTCTTATGATCTGGTTTCTTCTTCAGATGATGACAATGAGGATGAAAATCCACCTTCGCCTTCTCACCCTCCTCCAGATGAGTCCTTTCAACCTGAACCAACACCATCTCCACCGCTTCCGACATGGGTTTGTTCAACATGAGAAGTAGTTGGTGATCTTATAGGTGATCCTTCGTATCAACATCAGACACGTTCACAGTTCTAGCGAGCCTCTTCTCTTTTAGCTTGAGTTTCAGAAACGCATGATCCAAAGACATTTGCAGAAGCTTCAAGTCATCCAAATTGGGATACATCAATGAATGAAGAGTATCGTTCTTTAATGGAAAATGATACTTGGGATCTTGTACCTCTTCAAAAAGGAATAAAACTTGTTAGATGCAAATGGGTCTACAGAACTAAGTATGCATCATATGGAAGTGTTGAAAGACACAAGGCTCAATTAGTTGCCAAAGGATTTTCCCAAGTTGAAGGAATTGACTATAATGAAACCTTTTCCCCTGTAGAAAAAATGAATTCCATCCGCCTTGTTCTTGCCCTTGTTGCATCACATAAATGGGAGGTCCATCAGATGGATGTTAAATCCGCCTTCTTTCATGGATATTTGCAAGAATAAATCTACATGAAACAACCTCCTGTCTATGTCTAGAATTATTCTACCCTTGTTTTTCGCCTCAAGAAATCTCTTTATGGTCTCAAGCAATCTCCCCGAGCTTGGTATGCCAAAATGGGCATCTTTCTTATTTCCACTGGATTCTCTAGATGTTATTCTGATCCTAATGTCTATACCAAAAAAGTAGGAAGGCATCTCATAATACTTTTCCTTTATGTTGATGACCTTATCCTTACTGGTAGTGACTCAAAACTTTTAAACCATGTGAAAACCAGTCTTAAGAAGAAATTTGAAATGACAGACTTAGTCTTTTTGCACTATTTCCTTGGCCTCCTAGTTTTTCAAACCAATGAAGGAATTTTTCTTTCCTAGTCTAAGTATGCTTATGACCTTCTTCGTCACTTTCACATGGACAATTGTAATCCAACCCCT
Source organism: Picea engelmannii (assembly GCA_009831015.1). Lineage (NCBI taxonomy): Eukaryota > Viridiplantae > Streptophyta > Pinopsida > Pinales > Pinaceae > Picea > Picea engelmannii. Next base: position 215,706 of record ML801206.1, read on the forward strand.
TCTCTCTTCTAGTCTAGAGTCAAGCTTACTGCTACTTGTACTTCTCCTAAAGTTGATGTCGCCCTATACCATCAATTAGTTGGTAGCCTCTTATACTTGACTCATACCCGTCCTAATCTTTCCTTTGTTGTTGTTCTTGTTGCCCGGTATATGAAAACACCCCATGAAAGCCATTGGAAAGAAACTAAAAAGATACTTTTCTATGTTTGTGGTATAGTTCAATTCAGGATACATTACAGTTGAGGGGGGACTCCTTTATTGGTTCATTTCACTAATTCAGATTGGGCCGATGACCCTGATGACCGAACGTCTACTGCAAGTTATGTTTTCAGCCTTGGTTCAGGACCTATCACTTGGGCATGTAAGAAACAACAGGCTATTGCACTTTCTTCAGCAAAAGCAGAGTATCGAGCAGTAGTAAATGCAAGTCAAGAAGCCCTATGGCTTCAATAGATCCTTTCAGAGTTTGGATTCCAACACGAGCATCTAACCAGCCTTTGGTGTGACAATCAGAGTGCCATCAAGCTCGCAAAATACCTAGTTCAACATCAGTGTAGCAAGCACGTCGAGCTACACATGCACTTCATCAGAAAGCTCATTCATGATCAATTTATTGAAGTGCTCTTTTTCCCTACAGAAGATCAAGTTGCAGACATTTTCACAAAGTCTCTTACAGAAGCGAATTTTTCCAAACTTCGATCTATGTTAAGAGTTCAGGAAGTTGTCATTAAGGGGGGATAGGCTCTAATGTTTCCTTCCTTCTCCTATTGTGTCATTATTGTAAATCCTTCAATCCTATCCCAAGTTCTTCTTAAGGAGGGATGTTAGGATATTTAGACACTTAGGAGTTAGTTAAGATGTACTTCGTCTATTGTGTCGTTAGGTAAAAGTGTGTTTTCTAGTGTGTTTCTTTAGTATGCATTTGTAGTTAGGAAATCCGATGGTCACGATATGTTCTCGACATAGAGTGATCCGACGATTCATACTCTCCTCGATCTTAACGGCCATTAATATGTGGCTTAACACCTGATTGGTCCATGATCTCTATTTAAAGAGCATGGAGGGTCATTTTCCGATAATCGATTGTGAGAAACTCTCTTGTAAAATCTCTCTGTAATATTTTTCTTTGCATTAATAAACTGCTCCAAGTGGTCGCGTTGGTTGGGGCCGAGGATGTTTCCCCGTAGGGTTTTACCACGTGAAAACATCGATTTGTTGATCTTTGATCTAGTTATGTGAGTGGTTACTGAAGGTGTTCGTCCTCCATTGGAATACCTGTGTTGTCAAACATTTGTGAATTTATAGAATGTATTTGTTTGTTTTAAGTTTTATATATAAAGTTCTGCAAGAGTTTATGTGTGTATATGTTTTAATTTGCATACAGTTTGAAAAATTTTACATGGCATAGCCTAGTTGGATGTTGGGGATGCTAAAATATGGTATCATAGCATGAAAGATTTTCAATGGCATGAATCGACCTAGGTGGTCGGGTATGTTACAATATGGTATCAGAGCTCCAGTTTTCAACACTGAGCTTGGATGGGCCGAGCAAGTTGAGTTGAAGTGAAATTTCACAAAGAATTGATTTTAAAGTGGCCAAATTTCAAGCTACAGAGCATCCATGGTAAAAATTAGAAGCAATTGCATGGAATTGGAAAAAAGCCCCAATTTCTATTGTTAAATTCATGGGAAAATTAAGAAATTTGACCAAGTAGTGAGATATTCTTAATTTAATATCTGTTCTAGCAAATTCAGACCTGGAATTAGTCGAATTTGAAGTTACAGGGAATCCATGAAAGATGGAGCGAGATCAGTTGATTAAAATTATCAATTCGTGAATTGAGTTTGGGAAAAAATTGTTCCAAGAATGTCAACCAGCAGCGATTTGTTGTTGCAAAGGTTGAATTGGTGTTATCGGGGTGAAATTGAACAAATTTCATAGTTGCAGAATGTCTATGGTGAAAATTGAGAAACTTTTTGGCAAAAGACCCCAATTTCTATAGTGGAAGTCACGAGGAATTGATGCACATAAAAAAATGAATGTGTGCAGGTGTGCATACTAAAAATGCATGATGTGTAGTGAAAAGATTTTGATGTGTGGAAAATAAGGGTGTGTGGCTATGCACGCTAAAATTTGGTGTTGCGCGGTGCAAAGTGGTAATGCACAGAAAATATTGGCACGCGGGTGTGTGCACGTAAATTTGGTGTTGCATCGTGCAGAGTGGTAACATGCAGAAAATATTGGCACGCGGGTGTATGCACTTAAATTTCACACTGCACAGTACAGAGTGGTAATGTGTGGAAAATATTGGCGTGCGGGTGTGTGTACTGAAAATTGGCATTGTGCGATGCAGAGTGGTAATGCGTAGAAAATATTGGCACGCAGGTGTGCACATTTAAATTTGGCACTGTGCGGTACATAGTGGTAATGCATGGAAAATATTGGCACACAGGTGTGCACACTTAAAATTGGCATTGTGTAGTACAAAGTGGTAATGCGCAGAAAATATTGGCGAACAAGTGTGCGCAATTAAATTTTGTATTGTGTAGTACAGAGTGGAAATGCACGGAAAATACTAGTCCGTGTGATGTGCACACACATAATAATGGCTCACGTGGTGTGCACAGTATTAACAAAATACAGAGGAATTTTGTTGGTGCACCCACAATGTGGGTATATATTGTCACGCGACAATTTATTTAATGGTGTGCCCGGAATGTTGGTGCACGGTGGGGGTGTACTAAACTTTGGCATGGTGCAATGCTTAGAGTAAAATGCATGCAGAATATTAGTGTGCGACACAAAAAATTGCGTACAACATGTATTCATGCATGAACCAAAATTGTGCATGGTGGAAATTGGTGCGCGACACAAAATTAGTGTGCACCAATTATTGGCGCGACAGAGAAGTTATCCACATTGGTTAAAGGTGCATGGAGCATGTACTACCTTAAGGTGTTGTTGCGCAGGCTAAATATGGGTGTAAATTTTCAAATTTGTGCATGCAAAGTCGTTTGGATGGTCTAGAGCAGCAGAAAACTAGTGAATTTCTACGACATTTTATACTGTTTGGAGGTCATCGTTTTGCAGTGTGTTTTTGAGGCCCTAAACAACATTTTTAGCTACTCAAAAACCCCAAGAATAGAGTGTACCAAGGTACACTAGAGTCTACCAAGATATACTCTATCTCTGTATCGCAAATAAAAGAGAACATAGATAGCTTTCTAATGGTGTAAATCGTTCGTCAAATGAAGCTTTTATGAGGAAGTTACAGGACAAACAGTGGAGGGTAAATTTTAAGACCCAACTAACTTTCAAGGGCCATAACTTTATGCTCTGGAATCAGATTGAGGCACATGAGTAGTCTATGGAAATATATTTAACCATAGAAGACATTCCTAGAGCTGAATTAAAATTCTGAGCATGCTAAAAATGTTTGATACATCACAAAAGGTACATGTAGTGTTTCAGACGAAAAACACTAATTGATATAGAACTTCAACATGTTGTAACTAGCAGCCCAGAACCTAGAAAGAGGTGAAACTTGGAAAGAATGTCCAAAATATGTATATGAAGAAACCAAATTGAGATCCTACCAAAAATTCAAGGGAGTAGGTGCAGAAATGCATAATTACAATGCAGATTTGCACCAAGTTGAAGTGTGAACATGAGAAATTAATGGATAATTTTCAAATGACCATAATTTTTTGCTCAAAACTCATAATTGAGCATGGAAGCGGGCATTGGAAAGGTATTGGACAATAGAATACAATTATTCACCTAGAAAATTGATTTGGGAATTCAATTTTTAGGAAATCAGAATAAATAATTATGATGCATTATTGGAACAGAATTGTACATAATTTCATAAATTTGTTAAATNGGCATTGGAAAGGTATTGGACAATAGAATACAATTATTCACCTAGAAAATTGATTTGGGAATTCAATTTTTAGGAAATCAGAATAAATAATTATGATGCATTATTGGAACAGAATTGTACATAATTTCATAAATTTGTTAAATTATTTAGCCTAACAAATTTTGTCGGATCCACATTTTTGGCAAAGTTGAAAAATTTTAGTTCTTAAGGGGTGAGAAGGTTGAAATTTAGTTAAATATAAGCAGAGGTACTCAATGGAAGAGTGTTATGGAAAAAATATTTCATAAGATGATCAAAATCCAAGACTACAAAATGTTAAGGTATGAATCTGGGTGCAGCCATAAAGTCTTCGGAAGCCACTACAAGAAGTCCACTCATGTTAGTCAAGTACTCAATGGAATCTGGACAAAGGAATAGATCATGTAGTGAATGAATTAGTGAAAGTACATTCACTCAGAAAGAAACCAATATAAAGATTAATAAATACATTGGAGTCATATCTATTATAAAAGGAATTGACTATCAGAATGATAGTAATCAGATAAAGAAAGAGGCTTAATGCATATATGGATAAAGAGTGCATCATATCCATGGATTAGATATGAAATTATAGATTAATGCTTCCCTTATGTTAATCAAAGTGCACAGTGGAAGCATGTTATGAAGCGCATCACTTAAAGGGTAAATAAATGAAGGTGCATCAATATGGCATGGAGGAAGGGGATTATGAAAGTCAGGTTGAAATCAAATTGGTCAAGACAGGAGAAAGTAATAGTCATCAAGAAAATCCAAGTGATGATATGATCAAATAAGGAAGGGATAAATCAAGTACCTCAAGAAGGAATTTGGTGTTAACTATCCAAGGTTACTCAGAAAACATGTCTGGAAATATAATTGGGTCATGTAGGAGTCGGATCAAAGGGATCCAAATATTGGTGGAAAGTTAAAAATTAATATCATCATAATCTGTAGTTGCAGGTCCATGAACATCCTAAGATAGTGGAAGAAGAAATCATGAGGTGGATATCAAGCTAATGGGAATGTAGGACAACACTCTAGGAGGGAAAGAAAGAATAGTAGAGGATTATCGATGCATTTCAAAGGTATTGAAGATATTTCCACAATAGCATGGAGATGTCAAAGACCAAAAAAACAAATTAAAAGTGAAATGAATCTATGTAGATTTAGTAATGAACCATGAAGAAGAAAATGGTTCTATGCATGGTTTTGAATGCAAAAGATATGTTTCCTGAGAGGAATCCATATCAAGTGACATAGATCCATGCATGACATTTACAGGGGGTGGAAGTATCACTTGAAATTACGATGGTAAATTACAAGAAGTATTAGGTATTTTTAATTAACTATGTGCAGCTATAGAAGGAGGCATATGTGCATCCTTACAGTATTCTAGAGATTGGCTATACAAGCCAAGTTTGAGGCTACTTGGCAAGGAGAAGAGAAGAGTGGAAGAAAACTCAAATACTAAAGTATCCGGTCAAGAACGAATTGAAGTAGTTCATTCTGAAAAGTAAATGGATGTTGAAAATCCAAATTCTATAAGATAACATGATTGGAATTATAATTCATCCAAGTATGAGTTGGGATACATGATCCAATAAATAAATAAAAGTTTAAGGTTAATATCAGTTTAGTATTTGAATGGAAAAGCAAAGAAAACCAAGAGTGATTTGGCTAGAAAGTGCTCAGGTCAAAAATAATCATGCACGATGGTTACAGTGAAGAGCACATGAAGATTCAGGAATTTGGAAGAATTGAAGACTTATGGAATAAAAAAGGAAAAGTGATACAGAGATAAAAAGAAAAAATGTTGCAATTATTGTATAAGCAATTATGTTATGGCTTGTTGCGACAGCCATAAAGTGAGAATGTTTGCATGTTTGCAAGTGTTGTTGATAATGTTGCTGCATATGGAAGGAAGCAACAAAAAGTTGGAATGTTGGTTATAAAATTGATAAAGAGGCATGAGAGATTCTACTGTCATCAACTAATCAGGTAGCATTAAATTCGTTTAATGGCATCTATGCAGGTAAGTATTTCTCTTTTGAAATTATGTTGCATAATACCCAAAGGGAAATTCTGGTAAGAATTTCCCCAAATTGAATTTTTATAATACGCAGTATGGTATTGTTTAAGTGCATTAACAGGAATAAGTTACCACCAGGTATGGTAAAGGCTAGATGCATGTTATAGTTATCAAATCTTTTTAGCTTTTGAATGCACACACCAACATAGTAGCATGTCATGTTAATTTTTTTATGAGGTAATAACCAAAGAAATAAAAGATGAGAACTTGTTATAGGAATGATGCCAGGAAATATAGTCATGTATCAGACCAAGACATGGTTGGTTATAGAAAGGTTATGTACCACACAAATACCCAATGAGATTCCTACCTTTAAATAAAACTTGGACTGCAACCTTTTTTCTAACACTAATGAACACCAAAGAATTGTGTTCTTGGTGTAGTGTTCAGGTCGAAAAGGAAGGCATCCAAGTAATTGAGAAGACAATTGGAAGTGTGTGGAGAATGTATCAAGACATTGGCCAGATATCCAATTTATAAATGGTGAGATACATGACTCAGATAAAGATCATTTTGAAAATCAATGCAAAGGTGCATTGAATAAATAGGAACTGAGAGTTGCACTCATACATGATAGAATTGTATACTTAAATGCATTTGTTGAATGCATTTTGTGAGTGCAAGTATATATGTTTTTGAATGGAAATGATTATACTAATGACATAAGTGTTACTAACTCATGGAGATGAGAACATTTCAGGAACTGTTAGACATTGCAACAGGAAAGTTGCAAGTCAGGTAGTCACAGGAATAATGACTACAGAAAATTTTATGTTCAGAAAATTGAAATAATGAACTTATTGTTATTAACTATGAATAGGCATAGGAATAGAATGATGATTCATTCTATCTAATAAATGGTTTGGTGATTGTGATTGGATTTCTAGGTTTAGGAAATTCTAAGATCATTGCATAAGGGTTTTGTACATATTGCAATTAAATATGATGTACATGAAATACTGACAATCTATTGGTTGTATGCAAGATAGAATCTTGTAGGAAAAATGGTATTCAGCATGGTGCTTGCTGAAATCCAGATGGAATACTACATCCTATTATTGCAACAGTGATGAAAAAAAAAATTATGAAACAAAATTTCATATTTTGGGAAAAGTCGAATTGCTTATGAAATTAATTTGATTTATAAAATAGAATTTTTATAATGTTCTCTCATGATAAATGCATGTGTGTGATGCAGATGAGATAGTATTGATTAGAGTTGGAATGCTAGGAAAGGAAAACTATTATTGAGGACACTAAATCCCTATAATTGTACAACCTTGGTGGGGTTCTTGTAATGGGCTAGCGCTCTCCTTGTGTGTGAAAGCCTTGCCAAGATGGATTGTTGAAGGACTGGGTAGCAGTAAAGGGATGCCTGAGCCTAAAAGGGTGAGTGCAACAAGGAGGAGAAAACTCAAGGATACTTATGGCATGGTAGCATCCATAAGAAGGGTGTGTAAAATGGAACATTGAGCATAATTATTCTCGGAAGAAACTCTATGGAATAGAGCAATTGACTTCCAGCTGCAATATGAATACGAGAATTGGTGCTAGAAAGTAGAGCACCATATGGATAACAAGCTTCCAATAGATAAATATTGGATATTTTTTAATAATTTGAATGGTACATGGTATATAATGCACTTAGGACAGTGCATAAATAAGGGGAGGTGATTGTAATACCCCTAGGTTGAACCCCAAATTGTAAATGTATATGTTGTGTTTATAAGTTGGTGAGATGTTTTATAGCATTTTCCATGCACCTTCCATGGTATAGTGTGCACATGTATTGTGCACTAAAATGATGAAGTGTGCACATTCTAGGATACTATGCACAACAAACTTAAATGTGCATGATTTTGAGGCCAGGGAGCCTTTGTGTATATGTTGTTTTGTAGGATGGTGAGCCAGTTATTATAATCTACGAGGCTTATGATCTTTTTTTGTATGTGTCCTATCATTAATATAATACATTGTTGTGTGTAGACCGACGTATGGGGGACTAAACTCCACTAGTTAGGGAAAGGGGGGAATAAAATTTAGGATAAGGGGATAATCTAGGGAGCTTAAGCCAAAAAGGAATATTATATTAGTATTCCTTAAAATATAAAGTATAGATAATTATTTTATTCTAAGTTCTAAGGATGGGGACAAGTGGAACAAAGTATCTCTCAACATGACAAGTGTAAATTTGGGAACATGCTTACACATAGTTTGGACTTAGTGGATTTTCCCATTCATTCACCCATGCATTCATTCCTTGGATATCCATTGAATCACTCATTCAGTTGTCTTTGTACCTTCATGTACATGTTTCCATACATGTATCCATACATGTACCTGTACCTATACATGTACATGTACTTGTACCTATACCTGGTTAACTTGGAAGAAGGACTTAAGAGGTGAGTTTTCAGGCTCGTTGGATACTAAAGAGGTGGGTTGTCAGGCCTATGAGAAATTTCTCTCTGGGTGAGAGAATTGTTGGGAATGGATTTCTCGAAAGTGCTAAACTGCAACTACAAGGCTCTGAGACCTCTTATCCGGTCTTTTAATGAAGCCCTGGAAGGGAAGTGGGGCACCCGAGGGACTATTGAGCAGAGAAGGGGCACACTTCCTAGGGTGGGATAGACATGTGGGGAATGAGGGACTATAGGCTATTAGTTTGAGTTGGCACCTTTGACAAAGTCTTTCCTCTTGTCTGCGATACATCAACCTGGTTAGGAATCCCTTTACCCGGGTGGATTTTAGTCCCAGCTCGGGGGTGACCCACTGCTGAGAGTGATGAGCAATGTGGTTTAAGGCTAGGAGTTTTGTGGTAGGTTTGCATGCAGTTGGTGATATTTTTACCAAGATAAGTGTCCATTTTGTGTTAAATTACATGCTGCATTATTATGTATGTGTTTATTTTTATGGGTTTTCCTGTGTGTGGTTTATACATGTCTTTATATTTATGGGTATTGTCTGTCTATGCTTCATGTATATGTTAACTATTATTTTCGTATGAATCTATGCATTTACAGAATGTATTTGTCTGTTTTAATTTTTATATATAAAGTTATGCAAGAGTTTATGTGTGTATATGTTTTAATTTGCATACAGTTCAAAAAACCATTATGTGGCATAGCCTAGTTGGAATTTAGGGATGTTACAATATGGTATTAGAGCACGAAAGATTTTAAGTGGCATGAAATGGCCTGCGTGTTCGGTTATGTTACAAGTGGTGTCATTAGAATTTATGGTACCTAGCCTGTGCATCCTAGCAATTACCAACATGACATAACAAGGTGCAATAAAAGAAAGGCTAAGTTAGCTCATGAAAATGGAAGAGGATAGGATTATAGCAGGATTTCACCAGGAAGTAAAGAAAGCAAGAGATAAAGCCTAGCATGACAAAAATATCAAAAGAAAGAGTTTCAAGGAAGGAGACCTAGTCTTTCTTTACGACAGTAAATGTTTTCATCATCCGGGAAAATTCAAAATGCATTGGCTGGGGCCATACGAAGTGAAGACTGTCACTGACAGGGGATCGGTATGGTTAAAAGACTTGGGAGGCATGGAACTGAAAGGAGTGATCAATGGAATTTAGCTAAAACTGTACAGGGATTGTCGACCTCCTAGCACTTAAAAGGTTACAATGCAGTAAGAAAATATGTACATAGTGTATTATAGTAGAAGTTAAGATGGAGAAAATGAGAAAAAGAGAGAAAAAAGAGAAAAAGATGAAAATCCATAAAAAGTAGAAATGGGGTAAAAATACAAATAGATCGGTGGATATGGAAGGTTTTGATATAATAGAACTATTAGAATTAATAGTACGCTGTAAAAAAACTAGTGATTGAAAACATGGTGTGCCAGAGAGTAGTTAACGGGTAGAAAGGTACAGTGTGCATGAAACACATCAAAAAGTGAAAAAGTGACAATTTTGAGTGTGGAACAGTTGTCACTTCGCCATCCCGATATAAATTCTGAAAAGGGGGGGAAATGAAGTCATTTTTTTGTTTGCTAAGAAGAAGAACGCAGAGTCGAGTTGAAGAACAAGAGAGTGCACATTTTTGCTAGAAGGTGGAGATTTAGAAGTCTGCAGTCCAGATTTCAACAACATGTGCCACCAAGAGTTGGAGCGTCGAGCATGGCTAGTAGAAACATAAGAACTAGAGATCGGGTGGTGAAAAATGGCATAGAATAAGTTCCATCCATAGTTTATGTGGATGAAATCCACACACCCGAATACGAACCAAACACCACACAAGTGGAGGAGGAACACAACCCCGAGCAGGAGGTTAGGAAACCGGAGGATGATGCAGAAAGGACAAAATCCAATGTGTCGAGAGGGAGAGGGCCACAACAAGAAAAACATGCTATGGGTTCAGTGCCACGGGGATGAGAACCGAACAAAGAGAAGGGATCAATAGACAAGGGTGTACCATAGGTGGGGGCCTCATCCCCACAGGGAAGGAAGAAATCTCGTGCTGAGAATAGCGTGCAAGGAGTATCACAGCCGCATGAAGAAGTCACACTCATCATGCCCAAAATTCCATAAGGGGTGCAAGTAGATGATGAGATGGTTGGAGGGGTGAATATGATGAAGTATTCTGACCATGATGTGAAAAACACCATTAAGTTCTCAGACTTATCACAACATAACTACATGGAGATTCGAGGAGAGTCTCCATCAAGTGCGCCACTGTTGGAGCCTACGTATTGGATCCTTGGGCTCTACAACACAAGGATAATTAACTTTCTTGATATACCACATTTTGGGCGTGGTAAACATATCAACGGTTGTGTAAACAACTCCCAATGTGAGTACATGGAGGGATTTTGTAGATGGATAGGCATGTGCCTATCAATGTTGATCTGATCGTAACAACTACCAGGCTACCCATGGATGGGGAGAAGCAAGAATAGTACATGGAGGACAAAATGAAGGCCAAGTCCATCTCTAACAAAGTCAAGGTCAAGTATGGCACTAAGAGAGGAAACAGGGGAATCAGGATCAGTGACATCAACGATCTTGTGACAAGATTCACAACCTAACTTTTAGGATGCAAGATAATGCATAATTTCCTTAAATAAGAAGTGCCAACTAGAGTAGTAGCACCTTCCGCGCAATGAAAAAAGGGGATTTCGATGATCTGGGGCCCATACTTATTAAATTCATTTTGGGAGGATTGTAAGGATAGGCAGGACTGGGGCTCTAAGTTCCACTACTCATGGTTACTCATCCTCATTTCACTCATAGGATGGAAGGAACCCGCCTATAACAAATATTGTGAGTGAACAAGACAGTGTGGTGCAACATGCTACATTTTGCTAAGCAGCATCGCAGACCCAAAGAGGAAGAAGGAAACCACGGATATGTTTGCATGCTACTTAATATAAATACATGAACTAATAGCGAATACATGGAAAATTTCACCAGTGACTGTCCAGGAGTTTGGACAAATTTCCAACTTCAGGGAAACATGTCATAGCCTATGGTTGCAGAAAAAGAGGAACACAACCAAGGAGTGGCTACAATTGGGTTACTGTGTGAAGATGAAAGACATACAGATGGAGGTTTAGGAGTGGCCTGAGGAATGGAAAGTCCCTGTGATCCCAAAAGTAGTACCAAGAAAAAAAACTCAAACGTTGGGTAGAATTGTCCCCACGCAATAGATAGGCACAAAAAGGGTGAACAAGAAGAAGAAGGTTGTACAAGGCCTAGTGGGGGGGAGAAACCCACCCAAAAAAAAAACAAGGACGCAAACAAGACCAAAGGATGGTTCCACACAGGATCCACCATGCACGGAGCAGGCACCAACAAACATGGTGGAAGAAGTGTGCACTAAAGAAGTAGGGACAAGGACACAGGAGATTATTGAAGAAGAAGAAGAAATGGGGTAGGAAATCGACAGAGATGCTCAAATGCCAAAAACATATGAGCCATATGAGGCCCAAGTAAAGAGGAAATGGGAGAAAACCAATGGCTCCAGAAAGAATACAAAGGCCCACAAACCACCTTCTCATACATCACAAACCATAGATGATGTGTCCTTAGTAGCGACAACAGATGAGGATAGATTGTCGGAGGTGTGGGAGAATGCAGAGAAGCACCGGGATTCAATGTTTGAGAAAGTACAGGAGGTAAAAATTGAATTGGAGTAGTTAAGGATCAAGGCAGAGAAGCAACAGAAATATCAAGCAGTCCAAACCATGGAAGGAAGGCCTGTCGGAGAAAGAGTCCAACTTACAGCGCAGGGGAGTGCAAACTTCATAATAACACCAGAGATGTCGTATATAGACGAGGAGGCAGTGCAGATGCCCCTCAAGAAAATTTATACATTGGACTTGGTGTTTCCCAATATTCCAACAAAGGCTCTTTACAAATTGTATATTAGTGTTGCATAGGAAATTCATTCCCAGGGTAGGACTGATGCGACAAACTTACAAACAATGCGGGAAGAGAACAACGCATTGCAGGAGGAAATCAGCCAAGAAGGGAAAGACATATGGGTAGTGCAACAAAAGGTCAAGGAGATGGAGAAATTCATTAGCATTATATTCCACACCATCCCAGCCAGCGCAGAGTTGGAGGAAACATCTTCCCAGGAGAAGATGAGAAAAATTGCGCAGACCTTAGAGCAGTACAAGGACCAAATAAAGGAACTAGAGGAGCATGAAGTACCTACCATTTCTCCTGAGGTCATTTCACAGTGCAAACAAGATGCGACAACCTCTACAGAAAACATCATGTGTGCAACACAACGCATCACAAAACTATTGGAAAATAGTGCCTCGTTGTGGGCACAGCTACTAGAAGATGCGAGCTTGCAGGAGCTACAAGGGAAGCAAGACAGATTGCATGAAGAAATGAAAGAGATAAAACAATGTTGAAAGATGTTGTCATTACTCGAGAGAATCAATATTGCTGCTAAAATAAAGACACTGCAGGCAGAGGAGAAAATGGTCCAGATGTAGACGATTCTGAGATAGGCCCAATTGGAGCCTCTACAAGAGAAGGCAGAGACACTGGTAGTGGAGATCGACGCATCGAAGTTGAACATAGAGTGGATAGGCTTGGAAGGAAGATAACTAGTAAAACCCCTAGTCAACATGTAGCTGGTGGAAGACATGGCCGAAAAGAGAAATCAGGATCAAGAGCAATGCCAGAGAATAGTTGAGATGTATGTCGCATTGGCACAAGAAATAAAAGATGTCGGAGTTAGGCAGTGACTCAAGACGAGTAACAATGTCAGTGTTGGGAGATTGTTGGGCATAGGCCTATTTTGTGGAGAAACCCAGGTTTGGAAGGGAAATACCTAATTTGGGAAATGCACAAGTGGCAGGAAAATCAACACGTGCAAGGTAAAGCAGCATGCAAAGTAGGAAATCATGCAAGGCGCACATGCAAGAAGACCTACCCAAGCTAGGGTTAGGGTTTTGGTAACCAAGTGTAAAAGTTGTCAAGATGGTAATGTAGTATAAATAAAGACCTAGGAGTTCTAGAGTGGGGGTTGGAGTAGGTTGAGTTTGTTGTGAGCATATATTAGAGAACAATCATGGGAGAGTATTGTATGCATGACCTGATTTTGATAGGATGTTGAGTCGTAGAGGTGCAAGTAGGAAACATCTTGAGGGTTAGATCACAGGCTAGGGATCCTGGTGTGATATAGTTCGCCTCATAAAATATCCTAATCCAAATGAGAGAGGAATGTAGTGCATGCAACGCCATCTTTTGTTGAACTATAATAAAAGATCCTAAGTAGCCAAATCTTTGTAGATGTAACGTAGGTGGGGGTGAACCATGGTAGATCATGTGTTATGTGAATTTATTATTTTTTATATCTTTACTATCAATGGTTAAATATTATATGAATGTCTTGGTGAAGTAGTTATATATGTTGTTTTACATGCATGAATAAAGAACGACAAAGTATTTAATATATATGGATAATATATTAAATAAATGAAGATCAGAAAGTACAATCCCATATCCCCATTCTTTCCTAGACTACAAGCATCTAAGCTTTGCAGGTACCCATAGAACTATCTCAAGTGACACTGTGTAGTACACTCTGTGTGTTACATTGCCTTCTTGCTTACCATGAGGGCCGATAGCTTTAGAGAGCTTTGTTGGAAGCTTGTTTAGATCTGAACCTGGGTTAGCCTAAGAAGTAGGAAGAGAGAGTAACAACCAAAAAAATGTAATGGTGGAAGGATTGTACAGTGTGTAACACTACATTTTGCAAGAATATGAATAAAGAACCCAAGAGAAAAATCTTTGTGGATGTAGCCCAGGAGGGGGTGAACCACGGTATATCTGTGTTATGTGTGAATGGTTGCATTATTTATGGTTGCATTGCTTACTATTATATTTGGGTTAACAAGATTTATGATGATTATGTTATTTGATAAAGGTTATATTACTGTGAACTAACTAAATGAATGTTATAGCCAGTTCTTACATCTGAATCTTATGTTACAGTAGATCAATACCTATCATTGAATACATGCTTCTATAATGGATAATGAAGTCTTGTTGGAATATTATGATTATTGTTTGAAACTAGGATCTAATGAGTATTTGAGGGTTATTAGTGAGTAAATCTAATGCCTCTGAGAGAGAAACGCATCCCATCCCATGGTTGCAGACATATGTGTCCTACGGAAACCCATTGAAGCCATCTCAGGTGAGATTTCATAGTGCACTTTCTGCATTGTATTTCCTTATGGTATCCATAAGATTCAATGGTTGAAGGATTGTTTGTAATCATGTAGTTAGAACCTGGGTTAGCCTACAAGTAACCAACAATGGTTCTGTTGCTAGTCGGAACTCAAAAGATTAGATTAGGAGGGATGCATCATGCATTATAGTGAGAAGGTTTAATAAAGGGGATGTTTTTAGGTTGGAAACCCACGAAAGTGGAGATTGAAGGATGGTTGACATTTCAGGAACTAGAGTTATCCCATAAAGATAATAGAATCCCTAGGTTTAACCCAAGATAGTACTTGGAGAGATACGTATTCAGTGAAATACACGAGAGTTTCTTTAGTGAGTTTCCCATGCTATTGTAGGAGTGGATAACATGGTTGAAAGATACCCATCCGATGAATAGAGTTAGATTAGTGGAGTGGACAGAAGAAAGTATTGCGCGGTTGAAAAGGGTGAATAATAAATTTATGCGTGCAATAGATTTCTAGATAGACAACATTGTAATGGGGTATATCACTTAGTTTGCAGTAGATACATCAAAGTCTTATAGTGTAGAAGAGCAAGATTTTATTAAGGTCCCAAGGGGAAGGTACATCATGTCATTGTACACTTCGATCAAGAGATTATTGCATGATAAAGGGGAATTAACTATGGAATCAGAAAACTAAACTACCATGCATGCATGGGGGAGTTAGGGGAAACATTGAGGAAGTTATGAGATGGAGTGGGAAATGGATAGGAAAGAATGTAGTAAAGAAAAATATCCCATTATGATGGATCAAGAGGAGATCTAGGAAATTATGAAAAAGGAAGGTACAACACACAGTGGAAGACCCTACCCGTATAAGCTCAATAGGAAGAAAAGTGCAGTAGCCGACAGGGAAGGCTTGGAAAGTGAAGAGGAAGAGGTAAAGGATATTTGTGCTATGGATCACATCGAAGAGATACTTCATGCCACATATGAAATAAATACTATAGGAGTGGGATCTAATAAGAAAGAAGGTACCCCTCTCCAAATCTGAATCAGTGTAGAACCTTCAACCTCGTGTATGACTAACACATCAGTAAAGAAAGAGTTGTTTAGAGAACAAGTGACTGCCTTTCAAAAGAATATAGGAGATCAAAATAGAAGTGGGGGTTGAAGTGGAAGTACCAGAAGCAGTAAAAGTAGTGGTACAAGTGGAAGTACCAGTAGCAACACCAGTGGGAGTTCAAGTTCGAACAACAATACACATATAGTATTACCGCACGAAGCAGGTACATCACATTCGGCAATGGAAGGTGTAGATCCAATAATAATATTACCAGAGTTTCATGGGGATGGATCAGAAGACCCAGATTGGAGAAAATAATTTCATGTGCATGTGGATGCTCCATCCATTTCTCTTGGAGCAGTTTTAGCACAACCAGGTGAAGGAGACATCGATCACCCAATATATTTTTCCAGTAGAAAGTTGTCTGAGTCTAAGAAAAACTAGATTACTACAGAAAGGGAAGGTATGGCTATGGTATATGCCTTACAGAAGTTCATAAATTATTTATTGGCGAAACATTTTAAGATGTTTACATATCTTTCTACTTTGAAGTACCTAGTTAGCAAGCTAGTGTTGGGGGGGAGGATCTGTGGATAGTTTTTATTGTTTCGGGAATATGATTTTGAAATCATAGTAAAAACAGGGAAGTTGAATGCAGGACTAGATCATCTATCAATAATTACTAAGGGAGAGAAGCCAAAAAACTTGGAGGATAATTTTCCTGATGCTAACTTATTTTCTGTTCAAATTGCTAATGATTATTTTGCTAACATTGTTGGATTCTTGAGAACAGGAATGGCTCCCAAGGAATTTATTGTCTTTCAAAAAAAAAAATTGGTAGTGCACACTGAAAACTACCAACTAATTGCAGGTCATTTATACAAGTTAGGTGCAGATAGAATTCTAAGAAGATGTTTGATGGAGCATGAATGCTCAATGGTGCTAACACAAGCACATGAAAGCATAGTTGGAGGGAACTATGTAGGAAATCATACAACACAAAATGTGATGTGTGCACGATTATGGTGGCTTATAGTGCATAAGGTCACAAAGGAATATTTTCATACCTGTGATGTCTATCAAAGGGTGGGAAAACAATCCAAAAGGGATGAAATGCCACTTATGCTCCAAGTAACTTTACAAGTGTTTGATAAATGGGTTGTGGATTTCATTGGACCAATTAATCCACCAGCAAGGAGATCAGGAGCCAGATACATCATCACTATGACAGAATACTTAACCAGGTGGGCATAAGAAGCTCTAGTAAAGGATTGCATCATAGAAAATGTAGCGTAGTTTCTCTTTGAGAACGTGGTGACCAGATTTGGATGTCCTAGAAATTTTTTGAGTGATCAGGGAACTCATTATATTAACAGTACAATCATTGCTATGACAAAATAATTCAAGATACATCATCAGAAGAGAACACCTTACCATCCCCAGGAAAATGGTACAGTAGAATATTTTAACAAGATTCTAGAAAATGCATTGAGAAAGATTTGCAATGTGAATAGGGATGATTGGGATTTGAAGGTATCAACAGTGTTATGGGATTACAGGACTACATGCAAGAAGATTATAGAACAGAAACCATTCATACTGGTGTATGGAAAAGAAGAAGTGGTTCTATTAGATTATATAGTTCCTAGTCAGTGCATTGCAACAATTACCAATATGACATAAGAAGGTGTTGCATAGGAAATATTGGATCAATTGATGGAGCTAGAAGAAGACAGAATTTTAGAAGGCTTTCACCGGGAAGTACAGAAAGGAGAGGACAAAGCTTGGCATGATAGGAACATAAAGAAGAAAATATTTAAGGACGGAGATCTAGTTCTCCTCTATGAAAACAAGTATTTATAGCACCTGGGGAAGTTAAATGTGCATTGGTTAGGGCCTTATCAGGTAGAGGCCATTACAAATGGTGGTTCTATGCAATTGAAAGATCTTTCAAGGAAGAATATGAAAGGACTAGTGAATGGTAGTCAACTGAAGTTGTATCAAGACAGTCGAACTAACAACCTGAGGTAAAAAAATGAGAGAAAATGTATTGTACATATTGTATATAGTAGATGTTAGAAGAAAAATACAAAAATCCATAAAAAGAAGAAATATAAAAAAAGGAAAAAAAAAAAAGATACAAGAATATTAGAGGGTTTTTTATGTAATAGATTTGTTAGAATTAACAGTGTGTTGCAGAAAAACCAGTGTTGAAGACACTGTGCGTTGGAAAATAGTCGACAGNNNNAAAAAAAAAAAAAAAAAGTGGATCGCGCAAGAAAAAGTGAAAAAGTGACAACTGTCAATGCAAAATAGTTGTCAGTACACCATCCTGCTATAAAGTCAAAAAGGGGAAAATAAATTCAATTGTGTTATTTCTAAGGAGTGGAGAGAAGAATGAACCCTCAGTGTGAAAGAGTGAGAATTCATGATAACCATTGGATATTTATAGTCCAGGAGTCTAAATTTTGGTAGGATGTCTCCATTGAGAGTTGGAGCGCCAAGAAGGGTTGGTCATAACAAAAGAAACAAATCTTGGGTAGTGCAAATAGGGACAGAGGACATGCCAATAATCATGGATGTCGATGAAATCTAGACACCAGAGTATGAGCCACATAGAACGTAGGTCGAGGAAGAAGGAAACCCATAATAAGACGCCGAGCAACTGGAGGAGGATGCGGAAATGACAGAATCTGACGCGTCCAAGGGAAAAGGGCCCCAACAGGAAAAACAGGTCACGAGTTCAACACAACAGAGCCTAAACCTGGAAGAAGAACATTAAATAGAGCACGAGGATGTACTAGATCTTGGGGTGTCCCCCCCACAATGGAAGAAGAAAAAGCAAGCTGAAAGCAGTGCGCAATGCGTACAACGCGCATAGGCATAGTTGGAAATATTGATTCCATAGATCCCAGAGGGAGTAAATGCTGAAGACGAAATGGTAGGAGGAGTAAACACCATGAAATACTCAGATCATGATGTTGCATATGTCGTCGAATTCCCAGATTTGGTGCAACAAGATTACATGGAGTGCAAAGGAGATGGACCATCAGGAGCATCGTTGTTGGAGTCTGTGTAGTGGATTCTAGGACTTTACAATACATGGATCATGAACCTGTTAGACATACCACATTTTGGGCACAGTAAACACATCAATGGATGTGTGAAACAACTCCTATCAAGGGTGCATGGGGAAATTTTTTGGATGGGTAGGCCAATGCCTATAAATGTGGACTTAATCGCAGCTATCACTATGATACCCACAGATGGGGAGAAGCTAGATAAATACTTAGAAGATAAGACAAAGGAATAGGCCATCTCCAAAAAAATCAAAGAAAAATATGGCACAGAGAGCGAAAATAGGGGAATCAGGATCAGTGACATCAACGATCATGCGATGAGGTTTTTCACAAGGATGCTAGGGTGAAAACTGATGCGCAGGTATTGGAAAGAAGAAGTTCCAACATGAGTGGTAGTAGCTGCAACGCAATTCCCTCTACACTTATCTCGTTAGAACAACAGACCCAAAGCAGATGAAGGAAAACAATGACACTTTTGCATGGTACTTTTTAGAGATCCAAGAGCTAGTAGTCAGTACCTGTAGGATTTCACCAGAGACTATCCAGGAGTTTGAAAATATAGAAAATTTTATGGAAACATGCCACAACATGTGGGTGCAGATGAAGAGGGACCCAGCCAAGGAGTGGCTACAACTGATTTACTGTGTGACAATGTAGGATATACAGATGGAGGTCCAAGAGTGGACCTAGGAATGGAAAGTGAAAGTAATCCCAAGGATAGTGCCAGGAGGACAGACTCAGACGCAGGACAAAACAGTCCTTGCGCAATAGACATGCACAAAATGTGTGAGAAAAAAGAACAATGTTTCACAAGGCCAAGTGGGGGAAGTAGCCCAACCCAAAAGAAAAGGAGGACAAAAAAGAAACCATAGGGTGGTTCCACACAAGGGCCACCACGCATAGGACAAACACCAGGAGTTATAACAAAATTGGTGCACGCGGGAGAAGAAAGGACAGAGACACAAGAAATACCCATGAAGGAAGAAATTGGGCAGGAGAGAGACATGGATACACAGATGAAAGAGGCATCTAATCCATCAGATGCTCAAAGTAAGAGGACAAGGGAGCAAGCAAGTGGCCCCAGGGAGAAGGAAAAGGCTCATAAAAAAACCACTGGAAATATCACTGACATCAGATGATGTTGAACTGATAGCCACAACAGTCGAAGACCGACTATCTGAGGTGTGGGAGAAGGCTGAGAAGCACATGGCTTCAATTTTGGAACAGGTGTAGGAAGTGAAAACTGCAGTGAATTAGTTGAGGATTAGGGTAGAGCATCCACAAAAAGAGAAACCAACAAAAACTAAGGAAGGATTGCATTTTGGAGAAACAATGCAAATTACAGCACAGGGGCACCAATTTTATCATAACCCCTGAAATGTTGTTCATCGATGAGGAGGCAGCACAGAAGCCCCTGACAGAAATTGAGACATTGGACTTGGAATTTCCCAACATCTCGACAAAGGTTCTCTATAAATTACAAATTAGTGTCGTACATGAAATTCAGTCCAGGGCAAGGTCTGATGCGATGAATCTATAGATAGCGCGGGAAGAAAATATTAAATGAAGGAAGTAGTTAGCCAACAAGAGCAGACAAAGAAGATAACACAACAAAAATTGGAAGAGATGGAGAAGCACATTAGCATAGTATTCCAAACCATCCCAAATAGGGCAGAGTCAGAGGGAGTAACTTATGAAGAGAAAATGAGGAAAATACAGCAGGTCATGGAGCAGTACAAGGACCAGACAAAGAAGTTATAGAAGCACATAGTACCCACGATTCCTCCAGAAGTCAGAGCACAGTGAAAATAGGATGACATAAAACTTGCATAAAATATAGTGTAGGCTATCCAAAGGATGACAAAATTGTTGGAGCACAATGGACAACTTTGTATGCAAGTCCAAGAATATGGAAGATTGCAGGAGCTGCAAGGAAGGGAAGATAAGGTACATGCAGTAATGGCAATTTTAAAACATCAACAGAAGATGATTTTTCTGCCATAAAATATTAAGACAGCTACAGAGATGAAGATCCTACACATAGAGGAGAAAGCAGTGCAGGCGCAAAAAATCAAAAGACAAGCTCAGTTGGAGCCTCTAGAGGACAAGGCTGAACAGCTAGTCATGGAGGTTGACGCAGCAAAATCACGAGTGGAACTGATAGGCTTGGAGGGAGGAGATATATTAAATCCTCTAGTCACCGCGCAGTTGGTAGAAGCCATGGCAGAGAAGAGAAACCAGGCTCAAGAGAAATTATAGCGAACAACAGAGATGTATGAAGCATTGGCACAAGTAGTAAAACATGCAGGACTTCGTGAGTGACTCAGGATGAGTCACGATGTCAGTGTTTGGGGCTTGTTGGCATAGGAAACTTTTGGGAGAAAACCAAGGAAATTTGAAAGATTTCAAGGCAGCGCTGAAAAATAGGGAGCGTGCCAGAATTAGAAGAAAAGAAGCGTTGAAAAAAGAGGAAAAGTAGTTACAAAGTGGACAAATTGTTGTGGAGCAGTTGGAAAGTGGACAAGCACTAACTTGGAGAATGGTTGGATCGTGGACCAGCCAAGATTAATTCAATGAGAAAGTGGACAAACCTAATCCACTTAGGGTTAGAGTTTTTGTAAGGGATTTCTCCCAATTTTTGTATAAGTAGAATTTATTAGGAATGTAAAGGGGTTGTTGGTGAGTTAGAGAGTTAGTCTTTTTAGACAGTTTGATAGTGGATTGGTGATAAGTTCTCAGAGTTGTGAGAACTATTGCGATCTTCGGAGATTGAATGTAATGGTAGAAGGATTGTTTAGTGCATAGCACTAGATTTTGAAAGAATATGAATAAATAAACCAAGCAACAAATCTTTGTGGATGTAACCCGGGAGGAGGTGAACCACAGTATATCTGTGTTATGTGTGAATGGTTGCAGTATTTATGGTTTCATTGCTTACTATTATATTTGGGTTAACAAGATTTATGATGAATATGTTTGATAAAGGTTATATTATTGCGCACTAAGTAAATGAATGTTATATCTAGTGCTTAGATCTAAATCTTATGTTACAGTAGATTAATACCTATCATTGAATACATGTTGCTATAATGGATAAAGAAGTCTTATTGGAATATTAGGGTCATTGGTCTAAAATAGGATCTAATGAGTATTTGAGGGTTATCATTGAGTAGATCTAATGCCTCTAAGAGAGAAACACATCCCATCCCATGGTTGCACACATATGAGTCTTGTGGCAACCCATTGAAGCCATCTTGGGTGAGACTGCCTAATTCACTTTGTGATTTGTGTTTCCTCCTAGTATCCAAAAGGTATGATGGTAAAAGGATTGTTGGTAATCCTATAGTTAGAACCTAGGTCAACCCACAAGTAACCAACAATGGTTCTTTTGTCGGTCGAAACTCAGAAGATTAGATGAGGAGGGATGTATCATGCAGTATAGTGCAAGGATTTAAGAAAGAGGATTTTTTGGGGTTGGAACCCCACAAAAGAGGATATTGAAAGATGGTTGATAATTTAGGAGCTAGAGGTCTACCATAAAGATAATAGAAGCCCTAGGTTTAAGCCAAGACAATACTTGGAGATATACATATTCAGCGAAATACACGAGATTTTCTTGAGTGATTTTTGATATTATAGGATTGGATAACATGGTTGAAAGATACCCATTCAATGAATAGCGTTAGATCAATGGAGTGGATAGAAGAAAGTATCATGCGCTTGAAAAGGGTGAATAATAAATTCACGTGCATAGTAGATTTATGGATAGACAACATTGTAGTGGGGTATATCACTGAGTTTGCAGTAGATATATTGAAGTCTTATAGTGTAGCAAAGCAGGATTTTCTTAAGGACCCAAGGGTAAGGTACATCAAGTCGTTGTACACTTCGATCAAGATATTATTACATGATAAAGGGGTATCAACTATGGAATCAGACAACTAAACTACCTTGACTTCATGGGGGAGTTAAGGGAAACACTGAGGAAAGTATGAGATGGAGGGGGAAATGGATAGAAAAGAGTGTAGTAAAGAAAAATATCCCATTATGATGGATCAATAGGAGATCCATGAAATTATGCAAAAGGTAGGAACAACACACAATGGAAGACCCTACCAACGTAAGCGCAATAGGAAGAAAAGAGTAGTAGTCGAGAGGGAAGGATTGGAAAGTGATGAGGAAGAGGTAGACAATCTTCGTGTTGTGGAGCACATCGAAGAGATAATCCGTGTCACATATGAAATAAAGACTAGAGGAGCGGGATCTAATGAGGAAGCAGTTACCCCTGTCCAGATCCAAATCAATGTAGAACCTACAACCTCATGTACAACTAACACATCAGAAAAGAAAGAGTTGTTTACAGAACATGTGACTGACGATCAGAAGAATATAGAAGATCGAAATGGAAGTGAGGGTACAAGTGGAAGTCCCAACAGAAGTAAAGGTAGTGGTACAAGTGGAAGTACTAGTAGAAACACTAGTGGGAGTTCAAGTTCGAACAACAGTACACATATAGTAGTATCGCGCACAGTAGATACATCACATTCGACAATGGCAGGCGTAGATCGAACGATAATATTACCAGAGTTTCATGGGGATGGATCAGAAGACCCAGAATATATCATATTCATGTGTGAGCGAATATGGGAAGCAAAAGGAGTCACTTATGAGGCAGCAAAAGTAGCACAACTAGAAATAACGCTCAGAAATTGTGTGTTGGATTGGTATATGAGTCTACCAGTAAACAATCCATAGGGTACAATGGGAACAGTAGCAAATATCAAGCAGGCATTGATCATGAAGTTTTAGAGGCCAAAATTAGAGCATCATTTTATGAATGAGATGATTGAGGTTAGACAGAAACCAGGAGAGTCTTTATGGGACATCAATCAGAAGTTCGAGACATTGAAAGGTAAACTAAAGAATCCCATTTTTGACATGTAGCACAAACAGTTGTTTATAAATTCTTTGTTACCACACTTTAAATATCCATTCATACAACAAAAATTTCAAACCCGGGTAGAGTCACTACAAGAAACGATGTAATTAGAGGAGAATCAGTATAAGTAGATAGATCCATCTATCGAGGAGATGAAGGAAGACCTAAAGAACTTGACAGTGCAATTAAACCAGAATAAAACTAGGGAGAAAAGATAATCAATGTGGTGTACCATGTGTAGATCAGAGGGGAATCACAAGAATGAGTGTCTGACATTTGCGCAGTACCTGTGAGTAGGGATTCCAAATCCATTGCCTACAGGAGGGCCTTGGTGTGAAATATGAAAGACACATGGGCATGATCTGTATCACTGCCCTATGATGCAAAAGTACAATACAAAATCGAAGAGTACTTTCTGTAACTTTTGTAAGTCAGTACGACATGAAGACAAAAAATGTAGAAATATGGATTTAATGAAGGAAAGAACCTCATATGCATACAGGATGCGGGATGAGTTGATGGCACAAAATATTGTTCCATGGTTTGGCAATGTGCAACAATTTCAAGCAGTGCCACAGTTTCAGAAACCCCCACAGTATCATTAGGCACCATGGTATCATCAACAAAACATGGATCTAGAAGGGAACAGAGGAGGATTCATAGGTAGAGGAAGAGAAGGAATGTGAAGAGGAAGAGGGCCTATTATATTCCAAAATTTTCAACAGCAAGGACATTATGCCAGAGATTGTCCTCAACCAGTAGAAACATGTATGTATTGTTGTGCAGCAGATCACGTGACAAAATAGTGCCCGAAGTTAATGACGAAGATCCAGGAGAAGCAAAATCTAGATAACCAAAATGTTCATTGGATTGTTGTAGAAATAAGGGATACTGGGAGGAACGTCAATATAGTGACTAGAGGAGGAGTGAAGATAGGAGCAGATGCACAAGATCGGAAGAAGGAATCTTAGTGTTGGATTCATAATAACACTAAGCCATAGAAACAGTTTGATGCAAAGAAAGAGAAGGAAACTTTCAAGGAAGCAAAGAAGAAGAAGGAAACTTTCAAGGAAGCAAAGAAGGAGTTCTTGGAAGCGAATGAATCCTCCACATCAAATACTGTGCAAAGGGATAATACTCCTATTTTCGATATGCCTCAATCTTTGGATCATACTTGTAAATGAGAGAAAAAAGAGAAAGTAAGTAACTTAAATAATTTCCTAGAATCTTTCTTTAAATTACTTAATAATAAGAATGCCATGGAGTTGTTTAAAAATATGCTTGAGAAATATAGCATAGAAGAAGGGATAGGAATAGAACCAAAGAAGATCAATCAAGTCCATAGAAAGAAAAGAACTAGTAGAGAGTTCATATTGAATGTGAATATAGGATACTTTAATATGGGAAATGTTATCCTAGACTTAGGATCGGATGTCAACATTTTTCCGAAGACGACTTGGGAAGCAATGGGAGAATCTACACTAGCGTATTCCAATATCCAAATGAAGCTAGAAAACCAACAAAGAGTGATTCTAATAGGTAGGTTGAAGAAGACAACGGTGGATTTAGATGGTTTGTGCACCACAACAGACTTTGAAGTAATGGATATGGTGGATGAGTCTATAACATTTCCAGTACTATTGGGAATTGATTGGGATTTTGATAATCAAGCCATAATTAATTTAAAAACTAGAAAGATGATATTTGAAGCTGGGAAATTTAGGGTAGCAGAACCTTTAGATCCCTCATATTGTTAAAGATATGTAGAACCTGTGCCTCAAAATTTTCTAGAGGATGATGTGAACCAGTTGTATAATACTACTACGTGAGAGGAAGACAATGTGAATCCAACTGCAGATGGAGTACTCGGTTGGAAGAGTGTCAATTCTGACATGTCAAATTCAGATACTGGAGTAGAAAACTAGCAGCAAAGATTGCATGAATTCTCTACTAGGAGGTGTTCCAAAGTTACACACGCAATAAGATGGGTTGGGATAAAAGTAAGATAGTTTCCCATATTTATTGAAGAGGAAAATTTAGAAAACTTTCTGACAGAGTTTGAATCAAAGGTTTTGGATAGACATAGATTACTAGTGTTGGATATAGCACTGAGAGAGACACATGCATGATGGTGGGGTGCACATAAGGAGGTAATTCAGGACTGGTATCAGTGTAAGTGACTGATGCGCATAAGATTTGGTAGGAGCCAGCATGATAGACCCTTACAGAAGTATGATGGGAGAGGGAATCCAAGATATTTTATAAATGATTGTGTCACTAACTAGATATTGGTGCCATTGGGGGAATGGATGCATTACTTTATTCATACATTAGAAGGGATACCTAGTAACTAGTACAAGTTTTAGGAACTACGCAGAGAAACTATGAATTGGGGTGTGTTAGCGATTTTTCTGGTTAAGGGGGTCAGAGATGAGAGAAAAAGGTTTAAAACCCACTTGTCCTAAGTTTTGTGCGCAAATGCGTCCAAGATAAACGAGAATCAGTTCTAGACGGTCCAGATCCGCGCGCCCAGATCAACAGTGCGCGTTGGATTCCGGACCCCCTTTGCCTTTCTACCTTTAAGCGGGGGGGGGTCCGGAATCGCGGGCGCAACTCTCCGATGGTTCATATTAGCACGCCCGGATCAACGGCGATGAAGACCATTCTGGACCCCCCCCCCCCGCCTTTCTACCTTTAAGTGGAGGGGGGGGTCCGGAATTCCATATGCAGCTTTCCGATGGCCACGATCAAGGCGCCCAGATCAACGGCACTCGTACAGCCCCTCCCTTCTCAGTTGCTCGGTGCTTAACCAGTGTGGGCCCTCCTCCCGTCATTTCATCTTCCCTTCCGCCTTTCCCCTGCTGCCGTGTGTCATCCATTCACCTCCTCCTCTCTGGACCGCGTGGTCTTACCTTCTTCTCACCACCCACTCGTCCCTTCCCACGTGTCCCGCTCCTTTCCACGTCAGCCTCCCACCCGTAGGCGAATTCATTCCTCCCGACTTACACGCCCTTATAGCCCGGCACCACCATCCTCATCATACACCGTGTCCTCTGTGCTGGCCTCCATGCCCGTCCCTCAAGCTATTCAGTTGTTCCAGGTGGCAGTGCTAGAAGTCTTCCCCATCCCAAGAAGTTGAGTTGGTTGAGCCGTTCTCAATCCCAAGGAGCAGTTATTGAAGCGGCTGAGGGTGGTTAGACATCATCTCCGCCATAATGGGGACGTCCTGCAATGAATTAAAGGCACGTCGATTCGTCGATGTAACTGTCAAAAGATCTATCGCGTCTACCATAAGTTACATGATTATTCAAAGATTCCGGCTGCAGAATGTCAGAAGCCATGCAGACACAAAGATTTTAATGCATTTTCTTGGTTCCGCTGTTGTTGTTGTTTTGAGTATATGTAGGCATTTTTTCCATTTTTGTATCTATCGATGAAGACGTCTGGATGAGAGTCTTTGTCCAGAGTTTGGATGGTGAGGTGAGGAAGTGGTTCAGGGGACTGGCCCCTGGATCTATTGCTGGTATTGAAGCCCTGGATAATGTTTTCCTGAGGCAGTGGGGAGATAGGAAATATTACATTTATTACATGACTAAATTCGGGTCCCTGAAGAAGCAGGAAGGAGAGTCAGTCTCTGACTTTTCCAAAAGATTCAATAAGATGTATAACAAGATCCCTGCGGAAATAAAGCCTTCAGAAGCCTCTGCTCAAATTTCATATGCTAGTTCATTTGACCCCGACTTCTGTCTTGTATTAAGGGAAAGAAGAGCCTCCTCTTTGGCTCAGATGCAAGATGCAGCTATAGAAGTGGAATCCAACATGTTAGCTACTGACAAACTGAGGAACAAAGCCGACGCAGACAGAAGAAAAGGAAAATCAGAAGCCTCGACTTCTGACTCCACCATCTCCATCCCATCATTGTCCCATCCTCAAGTAAATGAGCTGGCCCAAGTCATGAACTTTCTTAAAGAAGAGGTGGAGAGATTGAAGGTGGAAAGGAGGCAGATATATAAAGGACCTCAGAACACCGAAAATAAAGGAGGTTTCAGGAGACCCAACAATTTTGCTCCTCCCACTATGCATAAAGAGAAGGAAAGAGACAGAGATGACCAAAGGATTCAGGCTCCCTTCCAGAACAATTTTGTAGCTGATGAAGAAGAAAGAGAACCAGACGAGCCTGAGCCTAAAATCCACTCTGTAGAAGTCACTCCTCCTTTCCCCCACCTAACTAAGTCAGCATATGAGGAATCCCTCATGAACGGTCAGCTAAATGAACTGAGCAAGGTAAAACTGATACTCCGGTGAAGAAAAACATCACCATATTGAAAATACCAGCGCAGCCCGAAGTTTCAGTTAACCTGCCTAGTACTTCTGACTGGAAGGAGATGGACCAACCAGAGTCGACGAGTCAGACCCAGATTTCTGTGCCTTTTAGCCTAGAAGCAGAATTGGCCAAAATTAAAATTCCTGTCCCACTGACAGAGTTGATAAGCCGAGGCGGTTATCGTTCACAGGTACTAAAGGCATTAGCCATTGAGCCTGGCATAGGCACCCAAGCATGGGCTATCGGATCAGTGACTCACTCAGACACTGTGAACCTCGCTGACGACCGCCCCGAACTCCTTTTCGGACTGGCAGTGGATGGTCGAGATGATACCGGTGATGTAGCTCCCTTCTATATCAGTTTGAACATACATGATTTGATACTGCATAATGCCATGTTGGACTCAGGTGCCTCACATAATTTAATGCCCAAAGCTATATTGGAAAAACTGGGATTGGAAGTCACTAGGCCTTACAAAGACCTCCACTCTTTTGACTCCAGCAAAGGCAAATGTATTGGTTTAATTAAAGATTTGTGCATCACCCTGGTACAGATTCCTTCGAAAAGCATGGTAATGGACGTGGTGGTTGCAGACATTCCGCCAAAATATGGTATGTTACTATCCCGTTCTTGGGGAGCTAAGTTGAAAGGAACTTTGCAGCTGGATATGTCTTACGCCACTATACCAGTGTTTGGACAACAAAGGAGGTTGTACAGAGAAACACTGATGAAGTATATGGTCAGCAGTCAAGAGAAACCTCATAATTACCCCCTTTACTCTCCCCATTCAGATTTAGATTCGTTCATCCTTTCCACGTCAGCCTCTCACTCGTAGGAAAATTCATTCCTCCTGACTTCCACGCCCTTATAGCCCGGCACCACCATCCTCATCATACACCATGTCCTCCGCGCTGGCCTCCATGCCCATCCCTCAAGCTATTCAGTTGTTCCAGGTGGCAGCGCGAGAAGTCTTCCCCATCCCAAGAAGCTGAGTTGGCTGAGACGTTCTCAATCCCAAGGAGCAGTTATTGAAGTGGTTGAGGGTGGTTAGACATCGTCTCCGCCATAATGGGGACGTCCTGCAATGAATTAAAGGCACGTCGATTCGCCGATGTAACTGTCAGAAGATCTATCACGTCTACCATAAGTTACATGATTATTCAAAGATTGCGGCTGCAGAATGTCAGAAGCCATGCAGACGCAAAGATTTTAATGCATTTTCTTGGTTTCGCTGTTGTTGTTGTTTTGAGTATATGTAGGCATTTTTTCCATTTTTGTATCTATCGATGGTAGAGCTAAGCTCCCGACTGTAAAGTTTCAGCAAATACTCTGGTTTCCTGGTTATGCCTCTGTGTTTGAGACTTCTTGGTTTATAACAAACAGTTTTCTTTTCTTTCCATCTGGTTTCGTCTTATGCCAGGGAGTTCGCAGTTGAAGGATTCACGCGAACTTAGCAATCTTGTTATGATAAAGGATTTGTCGTGACATTGTTGTGTTATCTGGTATCTATGTTTGAATGTGAAAGGATTTTGTGTTTGAATACATTCTTCCCCAGTCTGTTACAAACCAGATGTATGTGATAGACCTTGCACCCTTCTTGCATAAGTCTTCCACCTACTCACCTTTTACTACGACTCACTGTTTGGAGTTTATCAAGACCTCACTCTTTCATGCATGCCTGGTCTGGTTTCTGAGTTGACACAATGCTGTTCTAATTTTTCCTCCATTTGATCACCCTTTAAACAAATCGTGACATTAAACTGATGGGCGTCAGGATCTGCTCCTGCTAGCAATCCAGGAGTGACTTCTGCCCCCAACATTTCTGACGCCACTGCTGGGGACGATGTTGAATACATTCCCTGGGATTGAACAACAAAGATCAACTGATTTCTGAAGGTGCATCAGATATCAGAACCAGAAGATTGCTACTGTGCACCTGGCGACTCCACTGTGACGACTCCCCTGGGGAGAACCTGTTCTATCAACTGTGGCTTCGAGAGGCAGACACACGAGGTCTAATCCACACCTGCCTTTAGCCACACCAGAAGCTAACTTAGAAGCGGTGCACAGAAAGGGAAAGAGCTCTGTAAAAGGAGTTCCCATCGCTGAAAAAGGTAATACGCCATCCCCTTCTGTGAAAACTCCATTCTCTGATTTTCAACTTCCTAGTCATGCTTCTTCTGAGGTTTCCCGTTTTCTGAACTTCAGGAGTGTTCCTGCTGAGTTTTCCCCTCCTAGTCTAGTATCATAGGGAGAGATCCTTGTCACTCCCCCATCAGGAGGTTTCACTACTCCTCCTTTGATTACTACTACCGCACAGAGAAAAGCACCTGCACATTCGGGTCCTTTAGACTTCTCTCTGTTTTCCCCGTCCTCGCCTATGAGGACCTCTTTTCCTACCTCACCTATTCACACTCCATCCCCTCTGAGTTCTCCTCCACTCAACATCCCTATGGCTGGTGCTAATCCCCCACAGAACAGAATGGATGCTATAGTCACTGCTAGATATGCTCCTTTGGTCATGCCTCATCCCACGAATCCCCTCCCTGTTGGAGACTACTTGAAGTATATGCCCAAGTTCATTGGGGAGGGAGACATAACTGCAGAAGAGCACCTGGATGCTTTTTACAGTTATGCGGATAACCTCAATATTGAGAATGAAGACGTCTGGATGAGAGTCTTTGTCCAGAGTTTGGATGGTGAGGTGAGGAAGTGGTTCAGGGGACTGGCCCCTGGATCTATTGCTGGTATTGAAGCCCTGGATAATGTTTTCCTGAGGTAGTGGGGAGATAGGAAAGATTACATTTATTACATGACTGAATTTGGGTCCCTGAAGAAGCAGGAAGGAGAGTCAGTCTCTGACTTTTCCAAAAGATTCAATAAGATGTATAACAAGATCCCTGCAGAAATAAAGCCTTCAAAAGCCTCTGCTCAAATTGCATATGCTAGTGCATTTGACCCGGACTTATGTCTTGTATTAAGAGAAAGAAGAGCCTCCTCTTTGGCTCAGATGCAAGATGCAGCTATAGAAGTGGAATCCAACATGTTAGCTGCTGACAGACTGAGGAACAAAGCCGACGCAGACAGAAGAAAAGGAAAATCAGAAGCCTCGACTTCTGACTCCACCATCTCCATCCCATCATTGTCCCATCCTCAAGTAAATGAGCTGGCCCAAGTCATGAACTTTCTTAAAGAAGAGGTGGAAAGATTGAAGGTGGAAAGAAGGCAGATATATAAAGGACCTTAGAACACCGAAAATAAAGGAGGTTTCAGAAGACCCAACAATTTTGCTCCTCCCACTATGCATAAAGAGAAGGAAAAAGACAGAGATTACCAAATGATTCAGGCTCCCTTCCAGAACAATTTTGTAGCTGATGAAGAAGAAAGAGAACCAGACAAGCCTGAGCCTAAAATCCACTCTGTAGAAGTCACTCCTCCTTTCCCCCACCTAACTAAGTTAGCATATGAGGAATCCCTCATGAACAGTCAGCTAAATGAACTGAGCAAGGTAAAACTGATACTCCGGTGAAGAAAAACGTCACCATATTGAAAATACCAACGCAGCCCGAAGTTTCAGTTAACCTGCCTAGTACTTCTGACTGGAAGGAGATGGACCAACCAGAGTCGACGAGTCAGACCCAGATTTCTGTGCCTTTTAGCCTAGAAGCAGAATTGGCCAAAATTAAAATTTCTGTCCCACTGACAGAGTTGATAAGCCGAGGCGGTTATCGTTCACAGGTACTAAAGGCATTAGCCATTGAGCCTGGCATAGGCACCCAAGCCTGGGCTATCGGATCAGTGACTCACTCAGACACTATGAACCTCGCTGACGACCGCCCTGAACTCCTTTTCGGACCAGCAGTGGATGGTCAAGACGATATCGGTGATGTAGCTCCCTTCTATATCAGTTTGAACATACATGATTTGATACTACATAATGCCATGTTGGACTCAGGTGCCTCACATAATTTAATGGCCAAAGTTGTAATGGAAAAACTGGGATTGGAAGTCACTAGGCCTTACAAAGACCTCCACTCTTTTGACTCCAGCAAAGTCAAATGTATTGGTTTAATTAAAGATTTGTGCATCACCCTGGTACAGATTCCTTCGAAAAGCATGGTAATGGACGTGGTGGTTGCAGA
>ML801206.1:263177-293337 GCA_009831015.1 Picea engelmannii
GAGGGGCGGGGTCCAGAATTCCATATGCAGCTTTCCGATGGCCACGATCGAGGTGCCCAGATCAACGGCGCTCGTACAGCCCCGCCCTTCTCAGCTGCTCGGTGCTTAACCAGTGTGGGCCCTCCTCCCGTCATTTCATCTTCCCTTCCGCCTTTCCCCTGCTACCGTGTGTCATCCATTCACCTCCTCCTCTCTGGTCCACGTGGTCTTACCTTCTTCTCACCACCCACTCATCCCTTGCCACGTGTCCCGCTCCTTTCCACGTCAACCTCTCACCCGTAGGTGAATTCATTCCTCTCGACTTCCACGCCCTTATAGCCCAGCACCACCATCCTCATCATACACCATGTCCTCCGCGTTGGCCTCCATGCCCGTCCCTCAAGCTATTCAGTTGT
This sequence comes from Picea engelmannii, assembly GCA_009831015.1. NCBI lineage: Eukaryota > Viridiplantae > Streptophyta > Pinopsida > Pinales > Pinaceae > Picea > Picea engelmannii. The sequence continues at coordinate 263,573 of ML801206.1, forward strand.
TCCAGGTGGCAACGTGAGAAGTCTTCCCCATCCCAAGAAGCTGAGTTGGCTGAGCCGTTCTCAATCCCAAGGAGCAGTTATTGAAGCGGTTGAGGGTGGTTAGACATCGTCTCCGCCATAATGGGGACGTCCTGCAATGAATTAAAGGCACGTCGATTCGTCGATGTAACTGTCAGAATATCTATCGCGTCTACCATAAGTTACACGATTATTCAAAGATTGCGGCTGCAAAATGTCAGAAGCCATGCAGACGCAAAGATTTTAATGCATTTTCTTGGTTCCGCTGTTGTTGTTGTTTTGAGTATATGTAGGCATTTTTTCCATTTTTGTATCTATCGATGGTAGAGCTAAGCTACCGACTGTAAAGTTTCAGCAAATACTCTGGTTTCCTGGTTATGCCTCTGTGTTTGAGACTTCTTGGTTTATAACAAACAGTTTTCTTTTCTTTCCATCTGGTTTCGCCTTATGCCAGGGAGTCACAGTTGAAGGATTCACGCGAAATTAGCAATCTTGTTATGATAAAGGATTTGTCGTGACATTGTTGTGTTATCTGGTATCTGTGTTTGAATGTGAAAGGATTTTGTGTTCGAATACATTCTTCCCCAGTCTGTTACAAATTGGATGTCTGTGATAGACCTTGCACCCTTCTTGCGTAAGTCTTCCACCTACTCACCTTTTACTACGACTCACTATTTGGATTTTATCAAGACCTCACTCTTTCATGCATGCCTGGTCTGGTTTCTGAGTTGACACGATGTTGTTCTGAGTTTTCCTCCATTCGATCACCCTTTAAACAAATCGTGACATTAAACTGATGGGCGTCGGGCTCTACTTTTGCTAGCAATCCAGGAGTGACTTCTGCCGCCAACAGGGTGCAGTGCAGCAGAACTTTATTAGGACCTTTTCATTTGAAAGTGAAAATCCATGGGTGGATCTATCATTACAGAGGATCAAAAAGAATATATTTGAAGAGTATGGAGCAGATACATTGACAATAGACAAAGATTACAAAAAATAAACACTTGAACAATCAGTTTACACTTATTAGGTCACAGAGGATGAAGAAGCGTAGGAAAACCTACATGACATATAGATAATAGAAGGGGAAGGAGAAAGAGGGTTGGAAGGACCCGTGCTACAATCAAAAGATTTCACTGCACCTATGAAGATTAAAAAGGTCTATATTGAGACTGAAGAGAAGCCCAACAAAGCCAACATTGGAGATTACTGGGATAGTGAGACAATGGAAAAAATAATTGAATTACTGCATGAGTATAGTGACTTATTCCTAGCCACATTTTCAGAGATGAAATGGGTAGAAAGAGAACTTGGATAAATGAACATACCCCTCATACCAGAGGTAAGAACAGTTAGACATAGACCATACATATTAAACCCCATATATAAGAAGAAGGTAAAGGCAGAAATCGATAGAATGTTAGAATCAGGAATCATAGAGTCTGTGGAAGAATAAAAGTGGATTAGTCCAATGGTGGTCCAGGAAATTAAATGGTGCATTCATGCATGGTCTTTTTCCTACTCCATTTACAGATTATGTTTTAGAGAATGTGGGAGGACAGGAAGTGTACTCCTTCACAGATGGATTTTTAGGTTACCATCAGATCAAATTTCCTCCAGAGGATAGGTACAAAACTGCATTTGCAACAGAGAAAGGGTCACATCAATACACAGTAATGCCATTTTCTTTAAAGAATGAACCAAAAATATTTTCTAGAGTAGTAGTAGTTGCATTCAAGGATTTTATACAAATATTTTACGAAGTTTATTTGGATGATTGGACATTATTCATTTTATTGAAGGACCATGCAGAAATTCTGAGGTTAATGTTAGACAGATGTAGGCAATGTCATATTTTCTTGAACATTAAGAAATGTATATTCAGTACATCGTCTGGAATCCTACTTGGACACATTTTATGCAAACAGGGATTGATAGTAGACCCTGAAATATTGATGTTATTGTGAATTTACCACCACCAAAGTCAGTGTGCTAGTTGAGAGCAACATTGGGCCACACTTGGTACTACAGGAAATTCATAAAGGGATATGCAAATATTAATGTGCCTATGGAGAAGTTACTAAATAAATACATCAGGTTTCAGTGGAATGATGAATGCCAAGAGAGCTTGGACATATTGAAAGAGAAGATGGTGACAAAACCAATTCTGAGCTTTCTAGATTGGACAAAATAATTTCATGTGTATGTGGGCGCTTCATCCATTGCACTTGGTGCAGTTTTAGCACAACCAAGTGAAGGAGACATTGATCAGTCTATATATTTTGCTAGTAAAAAGTTTTATGAGTCTGAGCAGAACTACAATACTACAAAAGGGGAAGGTCTAGATATAGTATATGCTTTACAGAAGTTCAAACATTATTTATTGGGGAAACATTTTAATATGTTTACAGATCATTCCACTTTGAAGTACCTATTTAACAATCCAGTGTTGAGGGGAAGGATCTGTAGATGGTTTTTATTGTTTCGGGAATATCATTTTGAAATCATAGTAAAACTAGGGAAGTTGAATATAGGACTAGATCATATATCAAGAATTACTAATGGAGAGGAGCCAAAGAACTTGGAGGAGAATTTCATGATACTAACTTATTTTTCTGTTCAGATTTTTGATTATTATTTTGTTAGCATTGTTTGATTCTTGACCACAGGAATGCCTCCCAAGGAATTTATTGTCGCATAGAAAAAATAGTTGGTAATGCACACTACAAACTATCAACTAATTACAGGTCATTTATACAAGTTAGGTGCAGATGGAATTCTAATAAGATGTGTGATGGAGCACGAACGTTGAATGGTGATAGCAGAAGCACATGAAGGAATAGTTGGAGGGAACTATGTAGGAAATCCTACAACACAAAAGGTTATGCATGCATGATTATAGTGGCCTACAGTGCATAAGGACACAAAGTAATACTTTCATACCTGTGATGTTTGTCAGAGGGTGGGAAAACCATCTAGAAGGGATGAAATGCCACTTAAGCCCCAAGTAACTTTACAAGTGTTTGATAAATGGGTTGTGGATTTCATTGGACCCATTAATCCACCAGGAAGGAGATCAGGAGCGAGATACATCATCATTGTGATATAATACTTAACCAGGTGGGCATAAAAATATACAGTAAAGGATTGTAGCGCAGAAACTATAGCGTGGTTTCTCTTTGAGAAAATGGTGACCCGATTTGGATGTCCTAGAATTTTGTTGAGTGATCAGGGAACTAATTTTATTAATAGTACAATCAGAGCCATGACAAAATAATTCGAGATACATTATCAAGAAAACACACCTTACCATCCCCGCGAAAATGGTACAGTAGAAGTTTTAACACGATTCTGGAAAATGCATTGACAAAGATTTGTAATGTGAATAGGTATGATTGGGATTTGAAGGTATCAGCAGTGTTATGGGCTTATAAGACTACATGCAAGAAGATTAAAGGATAGACACCATTCACATTGGTGTATGGATAAGAAGAAGTGGTTCCATTGGATTATTTAGGACTTAGTCTTTGCATTGCAGCGATCACCAATATGACAGAAGAAGGTGTTACACAAGAAATATTGGATCAGTTGATGGAGCTGGAAGAAGACATAATTTTAGTAGGATTTCACCAAGAAGTATAGAAAGAAAAGGAAAAATCTTGGAAGGATAGGAACATAAAGAAGAAAAGATTTAAGGAAGCAGATCTTGTTCTCCTCTATGACAACAAGTATTTACAACACCCAGCGAAGTTCAAAATGCATTGGTCAGGGCCTTATAAGGTAGAGGCCATTACAAATGGAAGTTGTGTGTAATTTAAAGATATTGCAGGGAAGAATCGTAGAGGACTAGTGAATGGCAGTCCACTGAAGTTGTATCAAGATAGTTGACCTAACAACCTGTGGTAAAAACATAGAGAAAAGCTATGATTGTACATATTGTAAATAGTAGATGTTAGAAGAAAAAGACAAAAACCCATAAAAAGAAGAAATATAACAAAAAGAAAAAAGATAGAAGAATATTATAGGGTTTTTTATGTAATAGATTTGTTATCATTAATAGTGCATTGCAGAAAAACCAGTGTTGAAGAAACTGTGTGCTGGAAATTAATCGACAGACACAAAAAGTGGAATTCGCAGGAAAAAGTGAAAAAGTAACAATTGTCAGTGCAAAATAGTTGTCAATACACCATCCCGCTATAAATTCATAAAAGGGGGGAAAGGTAGTCAATTGTGTTTTTTATAAGGACTAGAGCGAAGAACAAGCCCTCAATGTGAAAGAGTGAGAATTTGTGATAACCATTGGAGATTTATAGTTCAACAATCCATATTTTAGCAGGATGTCACCACCGAGAGTTGGAGCATCGAGCAGGGTTGGACGGTGCAAACAGGGATAGAGGACATGCCAAAAATCATATATTTCAATGAAATCCATATGCCGGAGTATGAGCCACATAACACGTAGGCTAAGGAAGAAGGAAACCCATAACAGGAGGTCGGGCAGTAGGAGGAGGATGCGGAAAGGATAGAATCTAATGTGTCTAGGGGAAAAGGGACACAATAGGAAGAAGATGTCATGGGTTCATCACAACATATCCTAAACCCAAAAGAAGAAATGGAAATAGATCATGAGGATGTACCAGAGGTTGGGGCATCCCCCCACAAGGGAAGAATAAAAATCAAATTGAAAGCAATGCGCAAGGCATACAACGGGCATAGGTGGAGTTGGAAATAGTGATGCCACAAATCCTAGAGGGAGTAAAGGCCGATGAAGAAATGGTAGGAGGAGTAAACACCATGAAATACTCAGATCATGACGTTGCAGATGTTGTCAAATTCCCAGATTTTGTGAAGCAAAATTACATGGAGTGCAAAGGAGAGATCCCATCAAGAGCACCATTGTTGGAGACTGCACAGTGGATTCTAGAAATTTACACCACAGGGATCATGATCCTATTAGAAATACCACATTTTTGGCAAGGTAAACACATCAATCCATATGTGAAACAACTCCTAGCAAGGGTGCTTGGAATTTTTTGGATGGATTGGCCAGTGCCTATCAATGCCGACTTGATCGCAGTTATCACTGGGCTACCCACAGATGGGAAGAAGCCAGAGAAATACTCAAAAGATAATACAAAGGAAAATTCCATCTCCAACAAAATCAAGGTAAAATATGGCATGGAGAGAGGAAATGGGGGAATCAGGATCAATGATCAACGATCTTGTGATGCGGTTTTCCATAAGGATGCTAGGGTGAAACTTGATGCACAAGTGTAGGAAAGAATAAGTTCCAGTAGGAGTGGTAGTAGCTGCAATGAAATGCCCACTACACTTCTCTCAGGAACACAGCAGACCCAAAGAGGAAGAAGGAAAACAATGACACTTTTGAGCAGTACGTGTCATAGATCCAGGAGTTAATAGTCAGTACCTGAAGGATTTAACCAAAGACTTTCTAGGAGTTTGGACAGATAGAAAATTTTCAGGAAACATGCCATATCATTTGGGTGTAGGTAAAGAGGGACCTAGCTAAGGAGTGGCTACAATTGAGTTATTGCATGAGGATGAAGGATATACAGATGTAGGTCTAGGAGTGGCTCAAGGAATGGAAATTTCTTGTAATCCCAAGGATAGTTCCAGGAGGACAGACTCAGATGCAAGACAGAACAGTCCCTATGCAACAGACATGCACAAGTAATGCATGAAAAAAGAACAATGCCACACAAGGCCAAGTGGGGAGAAGTAGGCCAATCCAAAAGAAAAGTGAGATACAGAAGAAACCATAGGGTGGTGTTAGAAAAATAGGATCGCAGAGAAATAAATAAAACAAATGCAGAAATAAAACACAGAAGATACACAATACAATAGAGACACAGATATAAGTGGTTCACCCAGTGTGGGATACGTCCACCAGAGAAATTTACGGGTCCTTCCTTTATTATTATCCATCAAATGAATGGATACAACCTACAACAAACCCGCTATAACTTCCTCTTCTTTCTCTCATAGACTCTTATCTCATAATACAATATTCACCATTATGCATAGCCACAATACATTTCCCTCATAACAGAGGGTTCCCTTTTAGGGAAAAACACCCTGACATAATTTCTACCATTAGATCTGCGGCCTTATAATGAACGGTCCAAATTTACAATGAAATTACAATATACATTTACAAGGCAATTTTTCCTTATCATGTCATCTACATATAATAGCAAGATAATATAGCTTCCATTTTCTAGCCTTTTAAAATAAACATAGTGATCAAAATGACATCTACTATAACCCTGTTCTGTCATAGACCTATCAAACTTCAAATACCACTACCTTGGAGCTTTCTTTAGGCCATACAATCTCTTCTTCAACTTGCATACCAAATTCTCCTTCCCTTGTACCTCATACCCCTGTGGCTGTTGCACATAATTCTCTTCCTCCAAATCCCCAGTGTGGGATATGTCAGTAGGTTGCCACAAGACTTCAAATAGTCCTATTTGAAGTCATTTTAACAACAGGAGAAAATATTTCATCAAAATCTATACCTTTCTTTTGTGAAAACCCCTTTACAACAAGTCTAACCTTGTACTGCTTTATTCCTCCATCTTCTTCCTTCAACTTGTAAACCTATTTATTCTGCAATGCTCTTTTTTCTGTAGGCAACTTAACCAAGTCCCAAGTATGGTTATTTATGAAGGAATCCATTTCCTCTTTCATGCCTTGCTCCCACTTCGTTTGGGTGTCTACCTGTATTTCCTCTTCATAACATTCTGGTTCACTAGAATCAGTCAACAATAAATAAGACAATGAAGGAGAGTATTGTTCAGGAGGTATAATTAACCTGGTAGATTTTCTCACAACACTTGCAGGTGTTTGAGGTATTTGTTTCTCCTGTTGTTGTACATTTTGATTTTCTGGTTCCTTTGGAATTTCTTTTTCAGTGATCTCATCAAGCACTATGTATTCTTGTTTTTCTTCTTCATGTTTCTTTCCCTGCAACTGATCTTTTTACATGACTTTCTCATTGAATATGACATCTCTACTCCTAATGATTTTTTAATTTTCATAATCCCATACGCGATAACCAAAATCATTAACATCGTATCCAATAAAGGTGCACTTCTTGGATTTAGACTCAAGCTTTTTTCTATTTTCTTTATCAATATGGACAAATGCTTCACAACCAAAAGTTTAAAAAAAAAAATAGTTTACCTTTTTTCCTGTCCATTCCTCCTCTAGAATTCTACCATCCAAACAGCTTGAAGTTCCTATGTTTATCAAGTAAACAATAGTATCTACAGCATCTACCCACAACTTTATGGGAAATCCAGCATGCAATCTCATACTCCTTGCACGCTCCATGATTGTCCTGTTCATCCTTTCTCACACACCATTTTCTTGTGGTGTTCTTGGAACTGTCTTCTCTCTATGAATCCCATGGTATGAACAATAATCATCAAACTCCTTGCTTCAATATTCACCTCCATTATCTGATCTGAGACACTTCAAAATTTTTCCTGTCTCATTCTCAACCAAAGATTTACATTTCTTAAAAGTATCAAAAACATCATATTTTTGTCGAATGCAATAAACCCAAGTTTTTCTAGTTGCATCATCAATCAAAGTAACATAATAATGAGATCCACCAAGAGATGATACTTGAGTTGGTCCCCATACATTTGTATGCACAAGCTCTAACCTTTCATTATTCTTTTATTTTACGACTCTAAGAAATCTGAGACTCTTATGTTTTCCATAAACACAATGCACACAGAAGTCCAAATCAATTTGTTTAAGATCTGGAAACAAATTTCTTTTGTGAAGTATCTGCATTCCTCTCTCACTCATGTGTCCCAACCTATGATGCCACAGTGTTGTATCCACTCTTGTAGAAGCTAAAGAGATAGAAGAGTTAGTATTACCAGTACATAAATATAATGTACCTACCTTCTCTCCTTTTTCTATCACCAATGATCCTTTGATGACCTTCCACGTCTTATCTGTAAATATGGATATACAACCTTCACTTTCCAACTGCCCTGTTGAAATCAGATTTTTTCTTAAATCTAGAACATGTCTTACCTCTTTCAACAACCATTGGTTTCCATTGCATTGCTTTATTTTTACCTTTCCCATTCCAATAATTTTGCATGGTGCATCATCACCCAAATGAACCTATCCAAAATCACCTTGAACATAATATAGAAAAATTTTCCTATGGGTTGTGATATGAAATGAAGCCCCTGAATCTACTACCCAATACTAAGAAATATTATCTACACAAAGAATCAAAGCATCTTGTAACACATCACCTATTACATTTGCTTCCTGATTTCTCTCCTGTTGTCCATCTCTTTGTTTCTTTGGAGCTCTACAGTCTTTCTTCAGATGTCCTTTCTTCCCACAATTCCAGCACTCTATCTTTCCAAGTCTGGATTTGGATCTTCCCTTCCTAGAATTCCCTTAGTTCCCTGGGCCCTTTCCTCTATCGTTTTGTCTTCCCCTGTTATCCATGTTCAACTCATTACCTGATGTCTCACCTGTTTTTTTCCATCATATTTCCTCACTAAGGATAACACCAACAAAATCATCAAATTTTAAAGTATTTGAACCAGAGACAGAGTTACTTACAACCATGACCAAGCCGTTCTAGCTTTCTGGAAATGAGCACAAGATTAGAAGATCCATGACCTCATCATCAAAGTCCACTTTTACAAAACTTACTTGATCAGTAACCGTATTAAAATCATTTAAATGATCTACAACAGACCTACCTTATGACATCTTCATATTAAATAATCTCTTCATTAGAAATACCTTATTGGACATTGAGGGTTTTTCATACAATTTAGCCAATGCGTCCATCAAAGCCTTGATTGTCTTTTCTTTCGAAATATTGAAATCCATCGACACTGCTAGGCTCAGCGATATCATTCCTAGAGCCTTTCTGTCAAGAATCTCCCATTCTTCATCCTTCATGGCCGTCGGCTTCTTTGCTACTCTACCCAATGGTAGGAATGGATCCTTCTGGTATAAATAATCTTCCATCTGCATCTTCCATAACTGGTAGTTTTGGCTGTTAAGTTTTTTGACCCGACATTGCTCCCACTCGAACCAGGAACCCTCCTTTCCTGCGAGTTACCTTTCGACTCTGATACTAGTTGTTATAAAAATAGGATTGTGGAGCAATAAATAAATAAAATGTGGAAATAAAACACAAAAGATACACAATACAATAGAGACACAGATATACGTGGTTCACCCAGTGTGGGATACGTCCACCAGAGAAATTTCTAGGTCCTTCCTTTATTATTATCCAACAAATGAAGGGATACAACCTACAACAAACCCGTTGGAACTTCCTCTTCCTTCTCTCATAGTCTCCTATCTCAGAATACAATATTCGCCATTATGCATAGTCAAAATACATTTCCCTCATAACATAGGGTTGCCTTCTAGGAAAAAAAACCCTAACATAATTTCTACAGTTAGATATTTGACCATATAATGAATGGTCCAGATTTACAATGAAATTACAATATACATTTACAAGGCAACTTTTCCTTCAGGGGATTCACCCCTAAACCCTGCAGAGGGGGTAACCCCCTCTGCAATCCCCCGCGTAGAAGATTGTACATACTTATGGGGTGTAAATACTTCATGGGTTATAAACATGACTGAAAACAAAATACCTCTGAATCTGGAAGATAATCATCCTCCACAACCAACAGGTGGTTCCACACAAGGGCCACCGTGCATAGGACAAACACCAGAAGTTACAACAGAACAGGTGCACGTAGGAGAAGAAAGGACAGAGATAAAGAAAATACCCATGGAGGAAGAAATTGGGCAGAAGACAGACATGGATACACAAATGTCAGAGGCATCTAATCCATAATGTTCTCAAAGGAAGAGGACAGGGGAGCAAGCAATTTTCCCCAGGAAGAAGGAAAAGGATCATAAAAAAACCACTGGAAACATCACTCACAACATATTAAGTTGAACTAATAGATACAACAGTTGAAGACAGACTATCTGAGGTGTGGGAGAATGTTGAGAAGCACAGAGCTTCGATTTTGGAATAGGTGCAGGAAGTGAAAACTGTGCTAGATCATTTGAGGATCAGAGCAGAGCAACCATGAAAAGAGAAACCAGCAAAAACTAAGGAAGGATTGCATGTTGGAGAAACAATGAAAATTATAGCTCAGGCGAGCATCGATTTTATCATAACCCCTGAGATGTTTTTCATCAATGAAGAGGCAGCACAAAATCCCTTGAAGGAAATTAAGACATTGGACTTGGCGTTTCCCAAGATCCCGATGAAGATGCTCTATAAATTATAAATTAGTGTCATGCAGGAAATTCAGTCCAAGGAAAGGTTTGATGTGATGAATCTATAGATAGCACAGGAAGAAAATATTAAATGAAGGAATCAGTTAGCCAAGAAGGGAAGGAAAAGAAGATAGCACATCATAAAATGGAAGAGATGGAGAAGCACATTATCATAGTATTCCAAACCATACCAAACAATGTAGAGTCAGAGGGAGTATCTTTTGAAGAGAATATGAGGAAAATATTGTAGGCCTTGGTGTTATTGGATAAATCCATAAGTGTGGACACAAACCGATCTCCCTAGATCCACCTGGATCTAGAACAAAGCAATATAGAATAATACTCTTTCCCTAGATTTTGACTATTGAATTAACTAGGAGACAAGAAATAATAACATACCTTATTATCGTTTCATATGGTCTTTATTGTTCCCACTTCAATCTAGTGCTCTCGTGTAGTCAAGAACAAGACAACACAAACCAACCAAAGTGAAGAAGGCACAATCTATTCAACAGTCAATCTATGTATATGATCAAGGAATTATACAATAAAGTAGAAATGGATTTATGGAAAAGAGACATATTACTGTATCATATTAATGGAAAGTAAAGATTACAACCTGAGCCTTGATGTCGCAAACTTCCTTTCGATGGCCCTTGGCTCTGACACACACACTTGCTCACTTGCATGAAAAAAATCAACTCCTTTGGATGAACTTGCTAGAGTCTCCAAGATGTTGTAGCATTAGTCCTTCACACAATTCTTTCACTAATTCTCCAATGAATCTGTTGCTTAACTTTGCTTAAACTTTTCCATGAGAATTCCCTCAATATATAGGAGAGAATGAATTAGTTACTTGGATAAGAATGATCCCAAAATATCAGGGAATCCAGTACTAGGATAACCATTCGAATGCCATCTCATCCTTCTAGAAGATTCCCTGCTAGAAGCATCGAGAATTCACCTTTTTCCTTGCTTTAGAAAGAGTTTGCACCCTAGTAGTTCAACACAGTGTGAACTTCTCGCACCCTAGCTTAAGGCAGCCTACGAAAATCATACATTCTCGCAGGCAAATATACTAGTATCTTGCGAACCTCCTTCAAAAATGATATTTCTGGAAAGAGAAGAAAGTAACTTTTCTCAGGAGAAAGTTCTGATGAAGAGCCTGAGTACACCATCATCCATACATCATCATGATGACCAAAATCATGGGTAACACTTGGAGCAATACAAGGACCAGATAAAGGAGCTGGAGGAGCACACAGTACCCACTTCTCCTACAAAAGTTAGAGCGTAGTGAGAACAAGATGCCACTGAACTTGCAGAAAATATAGTGCGGGATATCCAAAAGATGACAGAGTTGTTGGAGCATAGTGGCCAACTGTGAGCACAAGTCCAAGAAGACATAATCTTGCAGGAGATGCAAGGAAGGGAAGATAAGGTACATGCAGTAATGGCAGAGTTAAAACAATGACATAAGATGATATCACTACCAAAAAACATTAATATAGATACAAAGATGAAGATACTGCATGTAGAGGAGAAAGCAATGTAGCCATAGAAAATCGGAAGACAAGCTTAGTTGGAGCCTCTGCAGGACAAGGATGAACAGTCAGTCATGGATGTTGACGTAAGAAAATCACGAGTGGAACAGATAGAATTAGAGGGAGGAGATATATTAAATCCTCCATTCATCGTGCAGATGGTAGAATCCATGGTAGAGAAGAGCAACCAAGCTCAAGAGAAATTCCAGCGAACAACATATATGTATGAAGCACTAGCACAAGCAGTAAAATATGCAGGATTTCATGAGTGACTTGAGACAAGTCACGATGTCATTGTTTGGGGCCTATTGGCATAGGACAATTTTGGGAGAAAACCAAGGAAATTTTGAATATTTCAAGGCAGTGCTATAAAATAGTGAGTGCGTCGAAATTAGAAGAAAAGAAGCACCAGAAAAAGAGGAAAAGAAACGCCAAGAAAAGTAGTTACAAAGTGGAAAAAATGTTATGGATCAATTGGAAAGTGGGAAATCCTTGACTTGGAGAACAGTTGGATCATGGAATAGCCAAGATTAAGTCAAGGAGAAAGTGGAAAAACCTAATCTTCTTAGGGTTAGGGTTTTTGTAAGGGGTTTGTCTAAATCTTTGTATAAGTAGAATGTATTAGGACTGTAAAGTGGTTGTTGGCGATATAGTGAGTTATCCATTTTAGATAGTCTGATAGTGGATTGGTGAGAAGTTCTCATAGTTGTGAGAACTATTGTGATCTTTGTAGATGGCAGTGACAACAAAGTAAATGAATGTTATAGTCAGTGCTTAGTTCTGAATCTTATGTTATAGTAGATGAATACCTATCATTGAATACATGCTTCTATAATGGATAATGAATTCTTATTGGAATATTAGGGTTATTGGTCTAAACTAGGATCTAAAGAGTATTTGAGGGTTATAATTGAGTAAATCCAATGCCTTTGAGAGAGAAACACATCCCATCCCATGGTTGTAGACATATAAGTATTGCGACCACTCATTGAAGCCATCTTGGGTGAGACTGCGCAGTGCACTTTGTGCGTTGTGTTTCCTTCTGGTATTCAGAAGGGACGATGGTTGAAGGGTTGTTGATAATCTTGTAGTTAGAATGTTAGTCAGCCCACAAGTAACCAACAATATTCCTTTTTCGAAATTATTCTACTTGGTCTGAAAAAGGGTTAAACTTACACCAAATAGACATCCTTTCAAATAAATTTAATGAGTGTGAAAGAGACAAGTTTACTTGACAATATTTTCATGTTTAAGAAGTCTTTAAAAGATATTAACTAAGACTCAAGGATGTTTTTCTAAGCAACATATCATCTGGGAGGCCAAGGCTCCTGTGCAGGACTTCTGTCAAAAGTCACAGATAGATGACACAATCTTGGGGAAACCAAAAAATTTCCAAGCCGAGGACTATAAAATACTTGCAGAGGAGACTTTATCTACAATATATCAAATAATTACCCTCATCTTGAAGGGTGTAGAAGGAGGAAGGTGAGGCTCTACAAGATTATCCCAATCAAAATAAACCATCCTAGGACTTGGAGGGAGCATACTCGGAGAGAGTGGAATGATCCCTTGTTCAAAAGGTATAGGAATAAAAATGCAAAGGACATGGTCGAAAGATTCATCACCTCTCATGATAAGAGTGGGATTGACTGAAGATTGCATCAACAATGTCACTTCCTTAGACTTGTCACTCTGCAAGAGAAGAGTGGGATCGACCGAAGATTGCATCAACACAACCACTTATTCAACTGTTGGTTGAATAGGATACAAAACAACAAGGTCAATAGATGCATCACCCCCAAAAATAGGAGTGGTGTCGGGCGAAGATTGCATCGACGTGACCATTGGTTGAACATGATGCGAGAAAACAAGGTCAAGAGACGCATCACCCCTCAAAGGAAGAGTGGTGTCGACTGAAGATTTCATTAGCATGACTGATGTATCAACGAAAGAAGGATTAGAATGTTGGGAAACCAAAGATGACTCAGAACCCGAAGGGCCCCCAGGAAAGGACCATGCTTCTTGTACCAGAGCAGTAGTAGGAAACAAACGAGTAAGGTGATCTCCTTTGCAATGTCTATAAAGGAACTTGGGATTACATATTATACGTTGAGGCTTCTCAATCGTATGAATACCCCCAGCATGACTTGTAGTATCTGGTGATATTCTCCCAGCATGACTTGCAGAGGCTAGCAGCTCATCTCCAACATTACTTGCATAGGTTGGTGATGAATCTCCAACATGACTAGCAGAGGTTGGTGATGTATATGCAGTGTGACTAGAACTAACTAGAGTTGTGCCCCCAACATGACATGCAGTCATTGGTTTTTGTTCTTAAGCATGACTTGCAGAGTTTGTTGACCTATCTCGAACATGACTAGTAGAGGTTGGTGATATAATGCGAGTATGACTTGCAGTGACTGGACTAGCAGTGGTTGGTTGTGGAATTTGATACCAAGGTTCTGGGAAAGATTGGTTTTGAGAAATTATGGGCCAAGAAGGGTTATGGTATACACAACATCCCTATTCAGTAGGATAGTATCCTCCTCCAAACTGATTCATAAAGGGTTGAAAGGGCATTGTCACCAAGGAAGTTGCTTGCAAAGAGAAAGTGACATCACAAGGGTTACTCATGTGACAATATATGTTTCCCCCAGATGAAGGAACTCCGTGAAGGGGATTTCCCATACTATAAAACTGAATCCCCTTGGATGAAACACTAGAGGACAGATGGAGGTCCACCATGGGAAAATAATTCATAGGAATCGGCATAGCAAAAGAAGGATAGATGGATGGGATGTAATAAGTATAATGACCGCCCATTTGATCACTTTCTCCTGGAAAAGTGAAGCTAGTATTGGATCCGTAGGAAGGAAGATTCCAACCTTTTATTGTAATATTTGGTTGAGGTATATGACTCCCACCAAACAAAAAGGGATAATAAAGAGGCATCATGCCTCTAGACCCAAAACTAGGATTCACATAAGGCAACAAGAAGGACGATGGAAAGTGCGAATACATGTATGGCATACCAAGAGAAAAATGATTAGAGGCCTGAGGTATTGGCTAAGTATCATGATTCAGTGTACCACTTGGAAATACAAAAGGATTCATCCCCATGGAATGAGAAAAGACCATGGGACGGCCAACACTAACTGAGGGAGTCACGGGGGCTCCAGTAACCATAGAAATGAAAACTCATGATTCAATACAAAATCCAGAGGCCAACTAATAATAAAAGAGAACACCAAAGTAAAGAAAAAAGGCCAATGCACACAAACAGGATATAATGGTTGAAAATGGGCCTCCCTCACTAGAGTAGGTATGTCTCGCCCAAGACGGGCCTGAGACTCCCTTCAAAATATTGGAGGTTTCATAATCCGTTATAAGGGCCCTCGTGCGATTAACAACATAGTCAGTCAGATCCCCCCCCGGAGAGGTAATCCTCCATAAAGGTTATGTGTTGTCTGAGCCTTATCTAACTCAGGGTACTTGTAGAATAACCCTTGCAAGTAACCTATGTGGCTACCTATGTCAAGCGACTAAATCCACCACGATATAACTAATGCGCAGGTGAATAGTCGTAAATCAGGTCCACCATATGGGTAGGGTAACAAAGCCTGAAATATTAAAAGCACCACCTCTCACAGAGGTAAAGGTACTAGAAAGACCCCCAAATACGAATATATCCCCATAAATATATCTGACACTAAGAAGGTATTAGAGGGATATCTCTGCAACCAACTTCACGTGACCTCGTGCTTAACTCTGGTGTGAGCGGAGCGTGCTCACGTCACTAATTATGCAATGTATTTCACCACTCCCTTAGTTAGACACATATGTTGATTTTAATATCCTTGGCAAAGTTTACTCACAAAATCCTATTCCAAGGCCCTATATCCTATACTAGTTGGTGTACCCTGAAAAATAAAATTGTTTCTATTGAATTTTAAATTAATCAGTGTTACTTTTAGTGGCTTTTATTTACTCAAAATATGTGGTCGTGAAACTAATGATGTTATGACTCAACATATAAAAGAAATGAATATGAACACAAAGCGAAGTCCTAAACTTTAATTATCAAGAAATTATAAACTATTCAAAAATGCAACTTTCAATTCAACTCTGCAATTTCAAATAAGATGCAATATTTCCATACATGTATCAAAATCAATAATAAGAACCCAAAAGAGTAAATGCCAAAATGAAAAAATGTATTTTTTTTGTATTTTCAATAGAAAGGAATAATAATTGAAGGACTGAATAAAAACTTGATAAATAGACCCTACTGTAAGAAAAAAGAGCCAAACCAAGCAGGATATTGTTGTCACAAGAGTTGACTCTAGGCTGTAATAGAGCCAGGCCTTAGCACATTTTAAAAGAAAATTTTATTTGTTGTTCAAAGCTTGACTTGGGATGTAGCAAGCCAATCCCTAAAAATCGATTTAGAGTGTACTTCTAACCTAACACACTCAGAGAGGGCTCTCTCAATAGCCAAGGGATCTTTACTCAAGAATATTCAGTAATCACAGTAAGAAGGCCAGATTTCTTATCAGAAAAAAATTTCGATAAGGTTGGTGGTTGCACAGATTTGAAAAGACCTATTGGGCGATGGAGTCAAGTGAAAACCAAAGAAAAGAGATAATAGCAGTGATCGTATTACTTGCGGAAAATGAGGCAAAGTAAGTCTATCTTTCAGCAATTGATAATCATGATATAGTAGCATAAAAAGAAAAGAAAAAACCATCACAGTGAAAGCATCTAACAAGGATGAATTTTCACTACAAATTTAGAGGGAAAATACTAAAGGTTAATAACTATGTGCAGAGCACTAATCTTGAGCGAATTCTGACCAGCTATCATTGAAACACAACACATATCAACTGTGTGTAAGGAGCATGCAAAATGAATTCCAAACAAACTTTAACTCAGTTGATAAAGCAAGAGATAAACAGTATGAATATAAGAAAACAGAGAACATACTGAAATAATCGACTGTGATGAATCTCACAATATCAAGTGAACATGTCTCTCCTGCATTACTCCATTCCAGGTTTTCATAATATCTCCACATTCAATAGGATCCCCCTTCAAAAGAGGTCCCCCCCCCCCTTTTATTACAATGGATAAACCTATATATAAATTCCCTCTCTCAAGGAGGTTGAATCCACGTCATAGGAAACCAAACTAAAAATGAACTAACTTCAATCATCTTTAACTAATCATAATAGTAATCCAAATTGATTTAAAAGCACAAATAAATCCTAATTTCCAGTGAACTGTCTATAGCAATGTATGCATTTGATTCGCCTCCATGCGCAAAAATATATGAATTTGTCAGGATTTCATAATGAATAACCATATCAACATTAGGAATATCAAGACCACGTGCAGCTACATCAGTAGCAATCAACACGTTAAAACGTCCCTCGTGAAAACCAGTAAGAGTCTTCTCTCGTTGATTCTGTGAAATATCACCATGCAAAGGTTCACAGGAAAGGACCTGACCCAGTGCCACTGATAGACTATCTACATCTCGCTTTGTTTGAGTGAAAACGATACATTTTCCCCCTTTAGCATATTCAGTTATCAATGGGTTGATAATGGAGCATTTCCCATAGGTGGATGAGGTAATAGAATAAAGTGATATTCTGTCTGCCAACTTCTGAGATGATTCACCAACAAGATCAATAACAATAGGATCATTTAAATATTTCCTCGAAAGCCTCTGCACCCAGACAGGCATTGTAGTAGAAAAGCATACTCTGGCATTTTTTCGGCAACCTCTCCATAATCACCTCAACGTCTTCATCAAAGCTCACATTAAGCATCTGGTCAGCCTCATCCAAAACAATAAACTATAATTCTGACAAGACTAGTGCACCTCGATTGATTAGATCAATAATGCGACCAGGTGTTCCGACAACAATATCTAAACCCCTTCTAAGAACATTGATTTGGCTCATTATAGGTAAACCCCCATAACAACAAAAAGTATCTAGGCTTGGAGCAGATTCTTGAAATTCTTTATCAACTTGTTTTGCAAGTTCTCGTGTTGGAGCCAAAACGAGTGCCAAGGGATATGACCCACGCCCATTTTTACGGTTGTGTTGAATGATTTTGTCCAGGATTGGGATTCCAAAGGTGAGAGTCTTTCTAGTTCCAATATAGGCTCTGCGATTGGATGCCAGCCAAAGTCCATGTGCGAATATGACTAACATAATCTTATAATTAACAAATAGAACCCTACCCGTCGGCGGGATGATTGGAACCATGATTTCGGCCTTCGAGCTTTCAGAGGAAGTGGCATAATGTCATTTTTCAGACGATGGTGAATATCTCGAAACAAATACATAATAATGTGACTACATTCTCCACGTTTCCATAGATTGATTTAATTTTTTTAAATGTTAATTCCATATACAATCTAATTCATCAATCCAATCTATGTGATGTATGGTATCGTAGATATCGACCGTTCCTTGATCATCTGTTTGAGAGATTCGTAAAAATTCTCGATGCCATTCGACCCTGAAGGAACCTCGTGCAGTGATTGCATGCTTCCAATTTTGAAACTAATCGTTCTTGTTGCTGGTTTGTTGTATAATTCCTAGGCTATGTTGATTGCATCCTTAAAATGTAGATCTAGCCATATGATTTTATATGAAATGTCCATTCCATATGTAGGGCCTGCCTGATCATTTTTGTCTAATCTGTAGACTTGTCATTCTCCCTAACTACACGACCATACTGAATAAATATTGTCTTTCCCTTGAATCTAAAACCATTTGTTAACTGCAGAGCTTGCCTTGTTGTGTCTGTATCAGGAAATGTAACAAAGGCATGTCCCTTCACTCGACCATGTTGCATGAGATTGAAGAGTAACTTCTTTCTAGGACTTTGGAACCGACTATACAAAGCTGCTAGGTTTGCTTCTTTTACGTCGGGACAAAGGTTCTTGATATAAAGGACCTATGCTAGATAAAATATATGGTCCAAAACCATGATATCGTATAAGAATGAAAACGAAATCCACACCTCTTACATGAGAAGGAATACCAGGTGCATAATTAGCGAATTTGCCACCTCGCATTTCTCAGATCTCGTCTTCTGATAGCTTGTTTGATAAAATCTCAATTTCTGAAATACTGTCTTCAATGAAATTACTTAGGTTTGGTACTTGCAATTGTGCTTTGCATTCTATATTGCTTACTTTCAAAATTTCACATACGTTTGGAGGCTTATTCAATTCTACATCAACGTTTTCTTATTCCCAATGTTTTTCTTCAAAATATGCGTGTAAGTCGAGTACATTAGGAGTTGGACTAGAAAATACTTATGTTGTTGAACATGTGCATTCCTTCCCAGCCTTGCCACGAGAATGGTCCTTAACATGAACTTTCTTCTCAAAAGGCCCTACAAGGCCTTCAACAATTTGATGCAAGTTAGAGATAATTTGGAGTTGAGATCCCTAGTTGATTAATAAGCTTGATGTGACCCTCAAACACATTTGGGATGAAGATACTGAGTAGAGCAATTTCCAACATCTGTTACAACATAGGCTCCATCTAGGGATGGTGATTTCATGTAAAGCACCAAGAACGGTAGACCACGTGCCTACATCAATAAAGTGACCTGCAAAAACTCTGAACCTCGTCACTTATCGCCTTGCAGCAATCCGATCAGCAGATGGATTAGACATTTAAGTCCAGTGGAGTTGCCAATGAAAACATGTAGAGTCTATGAACCAAGAAATCACCAGGTGAACAATCACAGCCAATCGAACGTCTATCCCGTGTTCACCATCAGGAGATAGATCCAAACCTTTGTCATACCCCAGGGAAGATAACTTCATTCTCCTTCCCCAGCAATGGCGCCAAAAAAATGTAGTCGCAAGAGTTGACTTTAGGCTATAATAGAGCCAAGCCTTAGCACATTTTAAAAGAAAAAATTATTTGTTGTTTGTAGCTTGACTTGGGATGTAGCAAGCGAATCCCTAAAAATCGATTTAGAGTGTACTTCTGACCTAATACACTCAGAGAGGGCTCTCTCAAAAGCAAAGGGCTCTTTACTCAAGAATATTCAGTAATCACAGTAAGAAGGTCAAATTTCTTATCAGAATATATTTTTGATAAGGTTGGTGGTTGTACAGATTTGAAAAGACCTATTGGGCGATGGAGTCAAGTGAAAACCAAAGAAAAGAGATAATAGCAGTGATCGTATTACTTGCAGAAAATGAGGCAAAGTAAGTCTATCTTTCAGCAATTGATAATCATGATATAGTAGCAAAAAAAGAAAAGGAAAAGACCATCACAGTGAAAGCATCTAACAAGGATGAATTTTCACTACAACTTTAGAGGAAAAAGACTAAAGGTTAATAACTAGGTGCAGAGCACTAATCTTGAGTGAATTTTGACCAGCTATCATTGAAACACAACACATATCAACTGTGTGTAAGGAGCATGCAAAATGAATTCCAAACAAATTTTAACTCAGTCGATAAAGGAAGAGATAAATAGTATGAATATAAGAAAAGAGAGAACATACTGAAAGAATCGGCTATGATGAATCTCACAATATCAAGTGAACATGTCTCTCCTACATTACTCCATTCTAGGTTTTCATAATATCTCCACATTCAATAAGAGCCCCCTTCAAAAGAGGTTTCCCCCCCCCTTTTATTACAATGGATGAACCTTTATATAAATTCCCTCTCTCAAGGAGGTTGAATCCGCGTCATAGGATACCTAAATGAAAATGAACTAACTTCAACTGTCTTTAACTAATCATAACAGTAATCCAAACTGATTTAAAAGCACAAATAAATCCTAATTTCCAGCGAATTGTCTATAGCAGTGTATGCATTTGATTCGCCTCCATGTGAAAAAATATCTGAAGTTGTCAGGAGTTCATAATGAATAACCAGATCAACATTAGGAATATCAAGACCATGGGCATCTACATCAGTAGCAATCAGCACGTTAAAACATCCCTCGCGAAAGCCAGCAAGAGTCTTATCTCACTGATTCTGTGAAATATCACCATGCAAAGGTTCACAGGAAAGGACCCGACCCAATGCCACTGACAGACTATCTGCATCTCACTTTGTTTGAGTGAAAATAATACATTTTCTCCCTTTAGCATATTCAGTTATCAAAGGGTTGATAATGGAGCGTTTCCCATAGGTGGATGCGGCAATAGAATAAAGTGATATTCTGTCTGCCAACTTCTGGGATGATTAACCAACAAGATCAATAACAATAGGATCATTTAAATATTTCCTCGAAAGCCTCTACAGCCAGACAGGCATTGTAGCAGAAAATCATACTCTGGTGTTTTTTCGGAAACCTCTCCATAATCACCTCAGCATCTTCATCAAATCTCACATTAAGCATCTGGTCAGCCTCATCCAAAAAAATAAACTATACTTCTAACAAGACTAGTGCACCTCGATTGATTAGATCAATAATGTGACCAGGTGTTCCGACAACAATATCTAAACCCCTTCTAAGAACATTGATTTGGCTCATTATAGGTAAACCCCCATAGCAACAAAGAGTATCTAGGCTTGGAGAAGATTCTTGAAATTCTTTATCAACTTGTTTTGCAAGTTCTCATGTTGGAGCCAAAACAAGTGCCAAGGGATATGACCCATGCCCATTTTTATGGTTTTGTTGAATGATTTTGTCCAGGATTGGGATTCCAAAGGTGAGAGTCTTTCCAGTTCCATTATAGGCTCTGTGATTTAATGCCAGCCAAAGTCCATGTGAGAATACGACTAACATAATCTTATAATTAACAAACGGAACCCTACCCATCGATGCGATGATTGGAACCATGATTTCAGCCTTCGGGCTTTCAGAGGAAGTGGCATAATGTTGTTTTTCTGACAATGGTCAATATCCTAAAATAAATACATAATAATGTGACTACATTCTCCACGTTTCCATAGATTGATTTAATTTTTTTAAATGTTAATTCCATATACAATCTAATTCATTAATACAATCTATGTGATGTACGGTATTGTATATCTCGACCATTCCTTGATCATCTGTTTGACAGATTCGTGAAAATTCCCGATGCCATTCAGCCTCGAAGGAACCTCGTGAAGTGACTGCATGCTTCCAATTCTGAAACTAATCATTCCTACTGCTGGTTTGTTGTATAATTCCTAGGCTATGTTGATTGCATCCTTAAAATGCAGATCCAGCCATATGATTTTATATGAACTGTCCATTCCATATGTAGGGACTGCCTGATCATTATTGTCTAATTTGTAGACTTGTCATTCTCCCTAACTACACAACCATACTGAATAACTATTGGATTTCCCTTGAATTTGAAACCATTTGTTAACTGCAGAGCTCGCCTTGATGTGTCTGTATCAAGAAATGTAACAAAACCCTGTATCTTCATTTGACCATGTTGCATGAGACAGAAGAGTAACTTTTTTCCAGGACTTTGGAACTAAATATATAAAGTTGTTAGGTCTGCTTCTTTTATGTCAGGACAAAGGTTCTTGATATAAAGGACCTATGCTAGATAAAATATATGGTCCAAAACCATGATATTGTATAAGAATGAAAACGAAATCCACACCTCTTACATGAGAAGGAATACCAAGTGCATAATTAGTGAATTTGCCACCTCGCATTTCTCAGATCTCATCTTCTGATAGCTTGTTTGATAAAATCTCCATTTCTAAAATATTTTCTTCGATGAAATTACTTAGGTTTGGTACTTGCAATTGTGCTTTGCATTCTATACCTCTTACTTTCAAATTTTCACATACGTTTGGAGGCTTATTCAATTCTGCATCAACGTTATCTTGTTCCCAATTTTTTCTTCAATGTATGCTTGTAAGTCGAGTACATCAGGAGCTGGACTAGAAAATACTTATGTTGTTGAACGTGTGAATTCCTTCTCATCCTTGCCATGATCACGGTCCTTAACACGAACTTTCTTCTCAAAAGGCCCTACAAGGCCTTCAGCAATCTGATGCAAGTTAGAGATAATTTGGAGTTGAGATTCCTAGTTGATTAATAAGCTTGATGCGATCCTCAAACACATTTGGGATGAAGACACTGAGTAGAGAAATTTCCAACATCTGTTACAACAGATACCAACAAGAAAACACTCATCCCAAGATGGAAGGATAACCAATGAAAAAGATGATGAGAAAGCAAAACCGCCAGAAAAATCAACCAAAGAAAGGTTTCCTATCACTCTGTGGTCACTTAACAGTTATGACAGACACCTAAGAAGACTCAACAACCATCAAAAGATAAATGTTTTGGGATGAATTCCAATGACCCACGATGCACAAAAAATGTATGGAAATTGATTGTGTCATTCACGGACAGAGAAAACCTTTCAGAAGTCAGTTTGGAATTTGACGATGGAGGAAAAATGATTTGGGGAAAATTTGATAGCCAACAAATGGGAAAAACCATGTATATGGTTTGTGGGTAGGTAATAAGCACCCCAACAATCCTAGACTTCAATATTAATGTCGTCTACGCTATGGGGGTAAAGGAAAACACCGAGCAAAGTTGAGAATGTGCCCAACGACCTTAAAAACGAAATTACAAACCTCGAAATAAATAGAAACAACTTTGGAAGGATGGTCATTGATTTCCAACCCAAAATCAATGCATGGGTATGGTTAAAGAGTTGTTAAGCTAGCTTACGAACTCATAATGACCATATTCCTATAAAACAAGCTCAAGTCCAAACTAGTACAAAATTCTATTTGCTAAATAAAACTTAGAAAACCATCAATTTACATTGCACAAATTAACAATTTGTAAAAAAATATAAACCACAACCATCATCACACATAAACTCAAAAATTACCCTGGAAACCCAAACCGGAAAACCAACATTCTTTTGGCTTCGACTAGGTTCTTTATTATTCAACAATGGGAAAATTGTAGGCTCTCTGGTACATATCTATGCTCCTGAGTGACATTTGGGCAGCCTCTCTACATCATTCACAACCAAATAACCCCTCTCTCATCATGGGGATACATGATATAGAATATTGAGTTGACTAGGAGGATAACTGGAAGGTCGGGCATCCCCAATGCTTCAAGTTCTCTCAAGTCCGCTTCTCCTTATTTTTTTTGTTTATTTGTCTTTTCTCCTACATGGAAAAGGTTTTATGAGTATAATAATATATTTCCCAACTTTGCATACTTTACATAATTACCCATGTCTATTAATTAAACCCACTTCCTAAAATTACTATTGATATCTAAACCTTCCAGTTTCTGATTGAGTTTCTCCAAAGCCAATCATTGAATACATGTAAGAGGGTCAGTGTGAGAATTCACATATTGTATTTATTGGAATCATGGGGGCTCAATACAATCAGTTTGGTGAAGGGTATAATTCAATAAAGTAAGTCAAAGAGAGACAACTTTGTATGGGTAGTTACAACAGTTTTAGACAATCACGTTTTGGCATGAACAACAAGCAGAGAACATGAGAGAAGAGTGTTGGAGTTGGAGCAACCATGGAGGGTGAATTATGGAACATATTTGGAGAAAATGAATGAAGAGTTAGGTTGTTAGGCCTTAAGAGTGAACTTATGTGTCAATTGCACTATAACAATAAGTGATTGTTGTTTTTTTCCTAGTAGTTTTCCCAGAATTGAGCTCCCTTGAGTTTCCTAGTAGTGAGATTATCGGTTACTTGTGCCAAAGAGACCTGAATAAATGAATGGGACACCCAATGGACTGAGAGCAGTGAAGGGGTGCATTCCTTAGGTTGGGCAGGTCAAGAGGAAGAGAGCTAGTGGAAAATAAGGATAACTATAGGAGAATACCAGTGGGTTGTGGGATTTTTCTAAGCTATGAGGGGATAGTAAGATATCACCCTCTTTTTTGGATTTCTAGCCCCATCTCAGAGGTGAATTGCTATTGAGATTTCAAACAAAAAGTCTATGGTTGAGCAGAACATCTATCCCAAGAAACGGGTTGCACAACCATTTTTAAAGATAATATTTTATCTTGTTCTATGTTTCATTATGAGTTTGATTGTTGTGTATTAACTCTATGGTTGAGAACGTTTTATTTGTTGTGTTGAGTTATTTAAATTGCATTCATGTCATTTTCAACATGTTGTAGATGCATTTAATTAATGGTATCGGACAATAGTTAAATCTATTTGTAATTCGTAGTTGGTAAGCTACAAAACTTTATTCAGTAGAAAGTTTTAATTGTATGAGTATTTATGCATGTAATGTACCTCAGTTGGGCTAGGGAATGTTACATTTCCCATGTTACAAAGATGAATTTTGATTGATTTATTTTTTCCCTTTCTGCTCATTTTGGCCGGAAGAACCACCAAATCGATGTAAAAATTTCCTTCCTTCATGTTGATTTATCTGAAGAAATTTTCATGGAATATCCCCTTGGTTTTGTGACAGATTCCACTCTTGTTTGTTGACTCCAAAAGTCACTCTATGGTTTGAAACAAGATCTCATATCTTTGTATTCTAACATCGATCGTTTATTTCTCACTCTTGACTTCAAACTTTGTGAATCTTATCATAATCTTTATGTATTACTGGTGATACTTTGATTGTTGTTGTATATGTTGATGACCTAGTCATGATAGGAAATAATAGTGATCTCATCTTTAGACTAAAGAAACAACTTGTTGACATCTTTGATATGAAAGGCCTTGGTCTTCTATATTATTTTCTCGGTCTTCAAGTTTACCTCTTCCTAATGGTTTCTATCATTCTAAATATAAATATGTATTAGATATATTGACATGTTTTAAGATGGAATAATATAAGCCATGTGTTACTCCTTTTCAGTTTGGAGTTAAGTTGAGTAAAACATGTCAATATCCCAAAGTCAATGCTACTCTTAATCAACAATTGGTCAACAGTCTCATTTATCTCACTCACAATTGACCTGATATCTCTTTTGTTGTTAGTGTGGTTTCTCAGTTTATGCATTGTTGGCACAGGGGAAAAACCAGGGTTCAACGCTACAACAGCGCACTAACAAAACCCTAACTACTGTCCCTTTTGGCAACACCTACAAAGTAGATGAAGTATCACCTGAGGTAGAGGCAGGGGTGGTTGCAAGACTCAAGTGTCTGCAACCTTTGTTTGGACATAGATCTGTGATTATAATACTTAACAGAGCACTTAGCATCAACAGCTCATCAATATTCAACCAATAACTACTGCGCAGATAGAACAAAGCATCACATCATTCACTCAGATCTGATGTATTTAAGCACTCTATCATACACAGGTAGTTTATATCTAGAAGATAAATCACTAAGCACCTTCATATAGATCAGATCTAACATTCTTACACATCATTAGCACAAAGCATAAGAAGATTTATCTATCTCTATCAAAGCACTTAGCAAGAGAAGTTATAAACACATCAAGACAAGCACAAAGAGGAACAACACAGTGTTTACATGGTTCACCCCAACCCTGGGGATACGTCCACCAACTCTTCTTCTTTATTGTCTTCAGTCAATCGGTTACAAGCACAGAGCCTCAAAACCCTACTTGACCTAGAACAGGAGATTTGCATAGCTCACTAGATCCTCCTTCCTCATGTTGCAGCACAAAGCCTTCACGGTCTCTTACAATGACTTGCACTTATCTCTACAAGTCTCATACAATATGCACGAAGCCTTACAATCTTGATCACACAAATCCCACTCTCGGCACTTAGCCAACTTGCACAATACGTGCGCAGTATTCCACTACTACTTGCATTGCCTAGCCTTCTATTTATACATACAAAATAGGCCTAAACATGGGTTAACCCATGGGCCGACATCCCATTCCCATTACATATTCCCAAATCCCAAAAAGGACCCAAAAAGGGGCTGAGATCCCGCGATCTCTGCTTCATCTTGCGCTCCTCCTTCGACAGGCTTTCAAAGTCCCAAAGTAGGTCAAACTTGACCAGATCCCTCAAAACTTGGTCAAGGGCTAACAGGCCCCCAACACTCACTTGTGACTCGTCTCGAGTCACTTTTATGTGGGAATTTCTACTTCAAATGCTTCGAGATTGGCTCGAACTGCTTTGACTTACTATTGTGCTACAAGCTCTTGTTCATCAAACTCTTGAATGACTACATCATTCACAGGTCCTTCCAGGCATTGTTCTGTTGTGGTGATAACCTACTCTATTTCTTCTCCTTGGCCTTCTAGCTCTGTAAAAAACTGATAGGCCTTATCTTGCACAGGTTGGATTTTTTGAGTTATCTCCATAACTCTGCTCTGGATAGTATGGAATTGTTGTTGGGTGGTTTGTTGCTCTTGAGATCTCTTCATTCTCTACACAACTAACAGGGACTTCAGTTGCGCCTGTATATTTTTGTCTTGGTACTTAGATTCTTAAAGATGCGACTCCAGTGCCTGCAACTCTAGGTTCTCAGTAAGTTTCTCATATGTTTGAGCGTTGTGATCATCGAATTGCTTGCATTCTAAGGTAAGGGCCTTTAGCCTTTCAATTGTTCTCCTGGAAGTTGCTTCTCTTTGGTCCTTTACCTCCTGTGGGGTCTCGGGCACAATGCGTAGTTCTAGGTCTGCAATGTGTTGTTGCAGCTGCTAGATCACTTCTTCAGGTTGTGTTACTTGCTTCATGACTTCTGCCTTTACTTCTACGACAGTCACAGAGCGCAGTGCTCTATTGATCACTTCCTTGAGATGTTGTTATTGGATAAATCCGTAAGTGCGGACACAAACCAATCTCCCTAGATCCACCTGGATCTAGAACAAAACAGGACAGAATATATCGCTTTCCCTAGATCTAACTATTGAATGAACTAAGAGGCAAGGATCATGAACATACCTTATGAGCGCTTTCTTAGGTCTCTGTTGTTCCAAGCTTCGCTCCAATGCTCTTGTGTCGTTCAGATCACAACAGTACAAACCAATCGAAGTGAAAGCAAATCAATATATTCAATAGCTAGTCTATACATATGATCAAGGAGTTATGTAATAAAGTAAATCTAACTTTATGGGAAAGAAACATATTACTGTATCATATTAAATGTGAAAGAGAGATTACAACCTGAGCCTTGATGTCGTAAGTTCCCTTCCAACTGTCCTTCGTTCCCCACACACTTCTTGCTTCAAGTATTCTGAGACCATACATCTGATAGCTACTCACAATCTGTCTTGACAAAGCAAATCTCAAAGCCACTCCAACCAAGCTAATAATTCCAAGCCAACCAAAAGCTAACAAAAGCTCAATCTAACTTTCTCCATGAGAATTCCTCTCCTTTTATAAGTTGAAGAAGATAAGGTGAGGAGGTTAGTATGATCCCACTAAATCATGAAAGTGAGTAAGATCCAAACCATTTGGATGCCACCTCACCATAGAAGCCTCTCCTTCTAGAAGATTCGCGAAAACGCTCATTTTTCCCATGTGCTGGAATTCTCGCACCCTAGCTATAGTGCAACCTGCGAGAATGGGTCATTCTCGCACCCTGGCTATAGAGCAACCTGCGAACACCTCTCACCCTGGCTATAGTGCAACCTGCGAGAATTGGTCATTCTCGCACCCTGCCTATATAGCAACCTGCGAACATCCTTTTTTATAAGGTTTTTACATAGGAAAATGCAACTTCTTTTCTTAGGAGAAGTTCTTCTCCCTTCTCTCTTTAGGAACTTAGGCCACTGTGACCCCTCTGAAGGCAACAGATAGGTTTACATCATTAACGATCATAGGGATGACGAAAATAATGTGTAACGGATGCTCAGAGAGAAATTGTCCCTTGCCTTGCTGCAGTTGTTCCTTTTCTTCATCGAACTTCACGTGGAGAGCACTCCTTTCATGTTTGGTAGATCGGTGTTGTTCTACAAGTACTCTTTATACTTGTACCAAATCCTGGGTGGCTTGCGTTGTGTCCTTTTGCGCTCGTCGAAGGTGAGCTTCGACTACTTCGACTGTATCAGTGAACCGGTGGATTTGAGATGGCTCATCTCCTTGTTCGGGTGTTCCCAATGTCATAGGTGCAGTGGACACTACGCGGCTGGACTGTAGTGGTTGTTGCACCCCTTGGAGTTTGACCTCAATTCTATTATACATCTCCTCCTGCTTAGCTTCTTGTTTTTTTACTATCTCCAGCGAAGCATCATTTAGGGTTGCTATGATGAAATTGAAATCATCAGAGGTGAGGATGGTTTGCATATTAGTTATAGGGTCTTTTGATCTCTTCCGGAAGGAAGGTTTCAGGGGGGAAACCTTTATTTTCTTTGAGGGGTCCTCCTCATCTCTGGTCGATGTTACTTCACCTTTCCTTTGTTCATATTCTGTGCCATCTATCTCTTCTCCATCACCTCCTTGATCTGGGGACATGGAAGTAGTCTTCATTGAGGCACTGCTTAAATATTGTACTTCGTCAAACTTCTTTGTTTTGCTAGGTCCGGGTGTATCCTGCACAGTGTATGGGCTGTTGATATTGGATATCTCTGTAGGGTCTACTACAATGAGGAGGTCGATGGACCATTCCTTATTAATCTCCTCTAAGTCCTCCTCCTTCAGCTTGTAATAGGACTGAAGTTCTTGATTGTGCTCATTGGCTCATGTTGTGATATAAATGAAATGTCGATCAGCGTTGAACTTCATCAAAGGCATGAATCGGTGTAAAGTGTTCGGCGTCATGCAAGGCTCAGACTGTATGGATATATTCAGCTGATTGTAGTATGTATGGAACACAGCATTGTTGATACTGAGAGGGGGGTGAATCAGTATCAAGTACAATTTAAAAACATTTTTCAACTTATACTTAAACCATTCAATTATATCCAATGAGCAATGAACAATAGTATAAGAGTTACACCAATACACCACAATACACCATGCACAATATATGAGA
>ML801206.1:298472-317620 GCA_009831015.1 Picea engelmannii
AGACATTTTCATTTTGAATCATCTTGTACTTGAACATTTAAGTGGGGTAAAAGGAGGTTGCCCCCTCGAAGAGGCTTATTATCTGAAATTATCTCTTTTTCAAGGCGTTGAGTACTTTTCTGAGGTTTTTCTATGCTATATTGTTGTTTGGTTCTTAACAATTTATGTCACTTCCTTTTAACATTAGGGCTGACCTGACACTTTCTTATTTTGTAATTCTTTTCTTTAATTATCTTCAAGTCCTACATGTACTTCCTTCTTCAATTCACTTTCTCATCATCAAAAATTCATTTCTCCTCAACCATGAGGATCCAAGTGACATGCCACATACCACCGGAAACAACATGATGTATACTATCCATCCATGGGTTTTGTATCTGCATGTGCATTTTTCTTCATGTCCAAATACGTTCAACAATCTTGTGGTCCAAAACCCATGACTAGGGTTGACATCAATGACAACAACCAATCTTCCAACAAGCATTTGACTGTCATTTCTTATTCATGTCACTTAAGCACCACAATGTACTGAACTTCGTGGCCAATGGTTCAAATGGCTCGATGTCTGGGAAGGTCACACCTTCCGGCATATCCCAAACAATGAAAGCGATCAGGATCAATAGCCAACTGAAATGAAATTCATACCCTTGATCCTGGGCTTCTCTATAGTCGATTTCTAATTGGTTCATCAGGTACTTTACCCAATTCATTTGTAGGCCCTCTGCGCACTTCCCTGCGAGGTCGACTACAAAACCAATCACTTGGGTGGGTCGATTATTGCGTACTAACTTCCCTCCAATCATCTAAAAAATGAGGTGCAATGTTCCATTATGAATAGAGGCTACCTTGTAGACTTGCATTCCCTTCTTGACATTGTCGTAAGTTTCCTTGATCCTTTGTGCGAGAGTGTGGTCCATGGCTTTTCTAAGATAGAAATCTTGTGGGTCGGGTCCTTGCATACTCAAACCTGTGATCCAATTGATCAAGGTCAGATCAACTATGATATGGAGGTTTAGCCACAAATATTTGCCATGGTAACAAGACAGCATCAGCTTGACACATGCATTCACCTCTTGGTGTCTTTCGAAGTGGGGAATTTTCATGACATTGAGCAGAGTGGACTGCATGAGGTTATGGATCCATGCTTGGGAAATTACCTTTGAGTCTTTCCCTTTTGTTCAAGTCAGATACTTATGTGGGGATAACATGTTGTAGACTTTGTGATATCCGAGGTTGAAGTCGCTAAACTTCAATGCTGTGATCTTATCTTGGTCTGATCGCACTGCGCATATCCCCTTCGGAAGGTACGCAATGACCAAGGCGTACTCAAAATCTCTATGTACGTTGTCACGGTCTACAGCACCACTCAAAGGTGGTATATAGGTGGGTAAGATAGCCGAGATTAATTTAGAATTCGATAAGTCATCCCTGTGCTTAGTTCGCTTCTCATCGGACGGTCGGGATGGTCCTATTCCGCGAGCAGTCAATGGAAATGCTTGAATTTTTCTTATAGATGAAGCCTATACACCTACAAATAATCCTCTCTCTGACATGACTTTTTCAATCATTAGGTCGAGGAGTAATTTTGTCACTGATTCTTCGACTGCGGTGACCTCCTCAGACATACGTGCTCGGGATGGAAATTATCGGTTTAGAGGGTAACTTAGACACTGCAATAGAATAGATGGAAAGAGTACGATGATTACTATGCAAAAACAACTTAGTCTGTGGGCTCAAATTCTCAGTTGGCAAAAGTGTTCCCGTTTCTTGGTGCGATGGGATAAATAGCTAACTCGAAAACGGGTCACTTGCAACAGGTATGAGGCCTTCATTAACTCTGTTCGATCCGTTATGGCGTAGTCCCAATAGTCGGATGGCGAGTTGGCTGGCCATAAATGGATTTCTACTCGTTTGGATCATTGATCTAATGGTTATAATGTCCCCAATGGCTATATTGCTTCGTCATGGCGAAGTGACATGTGTCATTGTTCTGATCTCCTGGTGAAGCTCCAATTTTGAAAATTTTCCTTCTGCGAGGTTCCATCTAGAGCCTTCTGCAACTTATCAATCTTGGCTTTCTTCTTACTTAACTTTCTAGCCTTCTTTCCAGTGAGCTTCGTTTCAGTATTCCTTTTTCCATTCTGTGTTTTGTCTTCATTTGACCTAGTCACTTCGCGTTGTTGACATTCTTCCCTAGGGTTCCAGAATAATGCTTCTTCTTTGTCTGGGATAGGTACTTCAATATTCTATGGATCCTCTAGTGTTCTTGAAACTTTGACATCTGGGTCTCTAGTGTTAAATAGCTTAGATATGTTGTCTTGTACTTCAATCAAGTGTGTGATCCTTGTTACCCATGATTTTGGTTATCATGATGATGTATTGATGATGGTGTACTCAGGCTCTTCATGAGAACTTTCTCCTGAGAAAAGTTACTTTCTTCTCTTTCCAGAAATCTCATTTTTGAAGAAGGTTCGCAGGCTGCTAGTATATTTGCCTGTGATAATGCCTGATTCTCGTAGGCTGCCTTAAGCTAGGGTGCGAGAAGTTCGCACTGTGTTGAACTGCTAAGGTGCAAACTCCTCCTAAAGCATGGAAAAAGATGAATTCTCGATGTTTCTAGAAGGGAATCTTCTAGAAGGATGGGTTGGCATTTGAATGGTTATCCTAGTACTGGATTCCCTGATATTTTGGGATCATTCTTATCCAAGTAACTAATTTATTCTCTCCTATATATTGAGGGAATTCTCATGGAAAAGGTTAAGCAAGATTCATTGGAGAATTGGTGAAAAGAATTGTGTGAAGGACTGAAGCTTGAACATCAGCTTGGAGACTCTAGCAAGTCTATCAAGAGGATTTGATCTTCTTCATGCAAGGATTGAGCAAGTGTGTGTGTCAGAGCCAAGAGCCATCGAAAGAAAGTTTGCTACATCAAGGCTTAGGTTGTAAGCTTTACTTTCCATTAATATGATACAGTGGCATGTCCCTTTCCCATAAACCTATTTCCACTTTATTGTGTAATTCCGTGATCATACACATAGGTTAATTGTTGAATATATTGTGCTATCTTCACTTTGGTTGGTTTGTGTTGTCTTGGTCTGGACTTCACGAGAGCGCTGGAGTGAAGTAGGAGCAACAAAGACCCTAGGAAGTGACAATAAGGTATGTTATTCGTTCCTTCATCTTAGTTAATTCAATAGTCAAAACTTAGGGAAAGAGTCATGTCCTGTCCTGTTTTGTTCTAGATCCAGGTGGATCTAGGGAGATTAGTTAGTGTCTACACCTACCGATTAGTCCGATAATAATCCTTCTAGTCATGAAATCTTTTAATTCTTTATTCTTCTACTCCAAAAATTCTTCTTCTTCCTTTTATCTAGCTTGATCTCTGTTGATACAAAGTTTTCCTAGTAACATGGTAAATGGGGCATTGTCCTCAGTAAATTTAATAATCACAAAATATTTTTTTGTCAAAGTTCCATTAATAGTCATAGGTATCTGAGCGAGCCTTCCACATAGGTTTATCAGCTTTCCTCTAAATAACCCTATTCCTCCTAATTAAGGGATCATAGTAGGCTTCCCTATAGCTTCCCAAGTTCTCTCTGTCATGATATTCACCTGTGTTTTCTTATCTAGAATATAGTCAATGTCAAAGTCTCCTATTCTTGCTTCAATGCATTCTTTTTCCTTGAAGATCTATGATAATCTAACATGTCGGTGGTCATTCAGGGTTTCATTTATTTGTAGCAATACTTCCTCTGATTCTTTATAGGGTTCTTCCATAATCTTAGTTTTTGGATCTACCTTAGGGTTTTCTTGGTTCAGATTCATTCTCTCAACTTTAGTAATCATTCTAGGGAAATCCAACACTTCATGGTCCATAGATTTACAACAAAGACAACTAGGTCTTTTCCCGAGGCATTCCTTAGCAATATGTCCCAGTTTTCTACAACTGTAATAGAGGGTTAATCCTCTTTTTTGTTTAAGTGATCCCCAGCCTTTCCTGTGCTGCGCGCTAGGCTCATAGGAGCTAACCTGCCAAAATTCTTTCTAGGATCCTGCATCCATCTGTTAGTCCAAACATTCTTTCTATGCATAGGTATAACATATCTTTCATTATTCTTATCAGATCTACTCATATCAAACCTTCTTTCATATATTAGTGCCCTAGTTTTCAAGCTAGGCCAGAATCTATCAAACACACCTAGATTAATACTTTTGAAACAAAAATTTCCAATTATCTTACTTTTTCAGAGCACAAAGCTTCTAGATCTAGAACTTTTCACTATTCTTACCTTTATCAGAGCACAGATCTTACCTATTTTCTTCAGATCTTCACAGTACCTGGAATTGACATTGACCAAACTCACTCGGGCTCCTTGGAGGGTATACCCACGATTATGTGTGGGAGCTTGCACCAGGGTGTAAGTATGTTAAGCAGGTCGTCAGCGTAACTTTTCCACCTTAACCCCGCCCCTTCTCATCTCATTGTTGCGACGTTGGATTTCATCACAAACTAGTGGCTTCGAAATTAGAAGGTCTTGTTTGCTTGGTGTTGCTTCCTAGCTTTTGTTTACTAGCGCGTGTTGTTTGTATCTCAAATTTGACCATAGGATTTTCTTCGCGAAGTTTGTTACTCGTTTACAATAGCTCCTCCACGTCGTTCACATAGAATGCAGGGTTTATCTCCAGAGCATTTGGAAGGTTCACAACCCTTGCCTACAAGCACACCTGGAGGCTCTCCTCGGCAGAGTGAAGTCCCAGTCGTCACCACCCCACAAGTGGAACGCACTGACTCTCTAGAATGTTTTAGAATTACAAATACTCGAGAGGACTTTCAACTTAACCCTGATTCTGTGAGACGTTTTATGCGAGCAGACTCTTCCAGAGACTTAATTGTTGTGTATTCTGGATCTCGAACTGGACCCTTTCCCGATATAGAAGGCCAAGATCCTTTTTGGTCTACAGGTGTTTTCCTACGTGACCTTTTTGGTCCAGGTTCACCTATGATTTCTGAAATTAATCCTCCTATGATTTTCGATATCTCTAATCTCGAGACAGTACCGTTGACTACCGCTTATCACTTTACTATCCCTGCTGAAATGGCCCGTCTTACATCTACTTTGAGTGTTCCAACCAGATTTCCTGCAGTTAGTATTGCTCCCATTGACACACCGCGGACGTCCAATGTCAATTTGACACTACCACCTAGATACTGTGCGTTGAGTGCTTCCATTCCTACTCCTGCGCAAACTCCATTCGGCTCTCTTAGTGGTCCTTCTTCTTCTAGGCATTTTCTTCCTGGTTTTGTACCAACACTCCCTCAATTTCCTTTTGGAGGACCTTCTTCATCTTCTACTGGAAATCCTAATCCTAGTGGCGCTCTTCCATCATTCACTCCAACTTATCAGTTTTCGGTTGGTCGACAATCTCATCCAAGTAGTATAACTCAACCCCCTCTTAGTTGGAAAATACCAATTGGAACATTGCCTTCACTTGGCGCACCACCTTCAATGGGAGGGGAAACCTCACCGTATGGGTAGAACATACCTCCATCCTTGGCCCAGTATTGGAATCAGTTGATACAAAATTCTTCTCAATCGACTGGGGGGCAGCAGTTTCCAACTACGTCCGTAACACCCCCTAGTCTGGGCCCGTAACACCCCCCTAGTCTGGTCCAACCATATCCAGGTTCATTTAATCCTATTTGGGGGTCGAATGCTCAAACTCAAGCCTCTGCTCCAGGGTATAATCCGATGAGCTACTACCCTGTCCAACCACCACCGAATATGCCTGGATCTTCACATTATATGCAAACTTCTTATGGTCCTACTAGTTTGCTGACAGGACTTCCTCCTCAGAGCCACAGTTACCCTTTCTCGCCACTTTGGATCTTCCGGATTTGTTAAAGATTTTAAATGATCCTATTTTTCACTCTCCCCAATGGCCTATAATACCAGCCAAGCTTCCATCGGACATTCCTAAATTCGACGGCAAAGTGGGAGAGGACCCAAATAATCACGTTATGACTTTTCACCTATGGTTTTCATCCAACCCATTGGTGGATGACTCTATTCATTTACGTCTTTTTCAAAGAACCCTTACCGGTTCTACTGCGAAGTGGTATATTGAATTACCACGAGGTTTCTTCTCTAATTTCAATACCCTAGCTATGGATTTACTTACACATTACCAGTTACCAATCCGTTATGACATGGGGACCGAGATTTTGACTTCCTTTAAATAGACTAAAGGCACTCGTATATCTGATCACATCCATGAGTGGCGAAGGAGACGACGTCTCATTAAACTTGAGCTCCCTAATCAATTACTGACAGAATGGTTTACAAAATCATTTGTGAACGAAATCGGTAAGGACATTGCCATGGGTGGCGTAGTCACCGAAGAGCGAGCTATAAGTTGTGCTCAATATGTTGACCTCATTTATTCACAAACGAGGACCCTTTACGATTTATTACCTGAATTACCTCGTCCTAATTCTTCCAGCACTTCAACTACTCCAACTGCCTCGCATGCAGCTGACGATGTGATTGGTACTGCCCAAGCCCAATCACATTTTTCTTTAAGCACAAACCCCAAATCGACTTCTTCTAATGTTCAAAATGCTCTGTCTCCTGCCACTCCCACCGGAAAGACTTCTGAGGTAAATGTTGTCCAATCTACCCCAGCCGGTAAAAATAAATCCAAAAAGGGGAGAGGTAAGAATAAGGAGGGAAAAAATAATAATCAAGCAGAGCAAACTAAAACCACTCCTGTTGATGATTGAGATAAACGCAAACCACGATACCCTTGCCTTATCTATGGTGATGATCACTACATGAAGGATTGTCCACGACGTGTCAAGGTCACTAAGTTCCTTCAAGGTGCTCTGAAACCACCTGCACTGGTTGTCTTGTCCCAACCCTTCCCATCTCAACAATAGGCTCAGTTGGTCATTCACGATCAACCATCCTCTTCTACTACATCATATGTTTTGATGTGTACTGGTGATTCTAAGTAGAACAACGTTACACTCACTACTCGAGCCAAAGATTATTCTCCATCTAAGGAGACGGTTGACGATTTACCTCCTTCTTTGGTACAACCCTCTCTAGCGACTCCACCTACCAACGGTCCTCTTCATCTTGAACAACCGAGCCTCGACACAGTTCTGTGACCCCCCCCCAAAGAGTGTTGTTTGAAAATCGACTTTCAATCCTCATGCTCATGTGGCCCAAAACTATAGCATTCTTGAAGATTTGGCTCAAGCACCTTCTGCAATGTCAACCCTTGAAGTCCTTCAAACTTGTCCTGCACAACGGAAGGCACTGTTGAAAGCTATCGGTGGTATTGACCCAACGAATATGAATTTAATAGTCTTTGACTTGGAAGATCACATTTCAAGGTTACCCCCTCAACTCGCATTCCAGATACAAGTTATTGTCTCTGACAAGAACATTTGTCGAACTGTTATCAATGAGGGTGCCTCGACGTGTGTCATGTCTTTTGCTTGCTAGAAATCCATTGGCTCTCCTTCTTTGAATGAATCACAAAACACTCTTAAAGACTTCAATGGCTCTGGTTTTAAGCCTTACGGTGTTCTTCCTTCATTGCCTATCACGTTAGAAGGTAAAATGGTCCAAGTCGAAGTGGAAGTCTTTGATGCTCCCCTTGATTATAACCTTCTGCTTGGCCCCAGCTGGATCAATTCCATGTGCATCGTTGTGTCGACACTTTTCCGTGTAGTACGTTTCCCTCATCAAGGAAAGGTTGTTACCATCGACCAACTTGCCTTCTTCAATTCTGATACCCGTACTGGCAACGTACCGTTTATTGCTAAATCTCCATCGAGTTATGAGAATGTCGGTGTATGCCTTCTAACAGACTCCTCGTTAATGGGTACTTTCCCCATTCCACCGCCTGATGTTCCACGCTCATCTGTTGCTTCTATCAACATGATCTCCACTTTGCCTCACGAACTTCCTGCATCTCACGACCCTTGGATAGTCCCTGACCCTGGAGATCATATTCGTTTCGGTGACGTAATGTCATTAAGTCCAGTTGAATCTGCCTATCAGGCCATTCAATCGGAAACACCTTCTACCTCCTCTCTTGATGAGTTGTCTCCCGATCCTTTTGTGTTATTTTTCCCACTGACGAGATGATCATGTCCGTCATGGAGGACACCCCTTGGGACGATGGGCATCATCGTTCCATCCTCTTTCTAGAGCAACACACTCTTGAGAACTATCAACAGATTTCGACCCCGTCGACCGTTGTCATCATATCGACCGTTCCCGAGTCTGCACATGATGTGTTTGCTGAAGGGAACCTAAGTAATATCTCTCCCATGATTCCCATTGACATATCTATTAAACATAGAATCATCGAAAATTCCCATATTGGAGCTTCATGTTCCCCTAACGAAATAGTCACCTATACGTCCCTGTTCAAAGAGTTTCGTGACATATTCGCTTGGAGCTACGAATAAATGTCGGGTATCAACCCTGAAATTGTAATTCATGAGATTAAGACATATCCTGACGCTAAACCCATCAGGCAACTCCTTCGTCCAGTTCACCCACGTAAAGCGGCTACTATAAAGCTTGAAGTCGAGAAACTTCTAAAAGTTGGCTTTATTTATCCGGTGGCTCTCACAAACTGGGTTTCCAATCTTGTCCCGATTGACAAGAAACAAGGTACGATTTGTGTGTGTGTTGATTATAGGGATATCAATAAAGCTTGTCCAAAAGACAACTTTCCTACCCCTTTCATCGATCAAATTGTGGATGACTGTGCCGAAAGTGAAATCTTCTCTCTCATGGATGGTTTCTCCGACTATAATCAAATTAATATCATTCCTGAGGATCAACATAAGACTACTTTTATTTGTCCTTGGGGTACTTTTGCATATAGAAAACTTCCTTTCGGTCTTAAGAATGTTGGCGCAATTTTTCAATGCGCTATGTCTTACGCTTTTCATGATATCAAGCATATCGTTCAACCCTATTTGGATGATTTACCCGCTCAGTCTATGCGCAGATTCGATCACACAACCCACCTCCGGGCCATTTTCGTTTGTTGTCAGTTCTACCGGATCCGTTTAAATCCTCATAAGTGTCTTCTATGTAGAATCTGTTCATCTTCTAGGTTTTATCATTTCGCGTCAAGGGATCCAGGTGGATCCTTTGAAGGTTGAGGCAATTCTTAATCTCCCTCCTCCTTCTACACTTTGCCAGTTGCAAAGTTTGCATGGGAAAGCAAACTTTCTTCTTCATTTTATCCCAAACTACGCCGAGATTACTCATGGATTTACGCGGCTATTAAAGAAAGATTCAGAGTTCGTCTAGGATACCATTACCAACAATGCTTTTGAATCTTTGAAGTTATCCCTGCACGAGCTTCGCTTCTCTTCCCCCCAATTACAGTCGCAATTATTTCCTTTACCTTGCTGCCTCGGATTACACTATTGGCATGATTCTTGTCCAAGAGGATGATGCGCACGGTGAACATGTTATTTATTACTTGATTCAAAGTCTCACGCCGACTGAAATCAAGTATCAACATGTCGAAAAACTGGCCTTGGCTGTCGTTCAAGCCTTCCAACGCTTTCGGCACTATATCCTCTCACGCAAGACTACGGTGATTTCTTATTGTAACCCTATGCAACATATTCTGACACGTCAATTGCTAGGGGGGAAATACTCCAAATGGATTGTGATACTCCAGGAGTTTGACTTGGAATTCAACCGCGCCAAGTCCAAGAAATCCTTAGTTTTTGCTGAGTTGATATGCGATTTTCCCCACTCTGGAACGGAAAATGTAGCAGTTGATTCATTACCCGATGAATCTCTTTTCCTTATTAACACTGATGATCTTTGGTATTGGGATATCATTATATATCTCCAAACCCAGACTTTTCGACCTACTTTGTCCAGTACTGAATGGCGTCGAATACGCTATCAAGCTTGTCAATACATTATCCTCGGGGATACTCTTTATCGTCGGGGGATTGACTCTGTTTATCAACATTGTTTAACGTTCGACGAAGCCAAGAAAGCTCTGAATGACTACCATTCCAGAGCATGTGGTGGTCATATGTCTAGGTATGCTACTGCCCAGAAGATCTTACGCGCAGGGTATTTTTGGCCTTCTTTGTTTAACGACTGCATTATTGTCGTTTAGAAATTCCATGCCTGCTAGACCTACAATCAGAAAATTCAGTCGTATCCTACTCCTCTTCATCATGTGGTCTCAGTTGGTCCCTTTGCGAAATGGGGCATCGATTTCATGACATGTCACCCTCACTCGGCCGGGGGGCATGGTTCAATCATTGTAGCCATTGATTACTTTACGAAATGGGTCGAGGCGATGCCGACATTTGACAACACTGGAAAGACTACAGCATTGTTTCTTTTTAATCACGTCATAGCTCGTTTTGGTGTTCCCCAAGCTATTGTCACTGATCACGGTAGCCACTTTAGGAATTTTACGATGTCTGAACTTACTGAAAAGTTGGGTATTCGCCATGATAACTCAACGCCCTATTATACACAAGCCAATGGTCAAGTCGAAGCGATTAACAAAGTTCTCATAACTATGCTTCGACGAATGATAGGGATTCATAAAACAAGTTGGCACACAATGTTTTTTTCGGCATTGTTGGCATACCGGACATCTGTCAAGTCCGCTACTGGGTTTACACCTTTTCGGTTAGTCTATGGTGTGGAATCCATTCTTCCTATAGAATGCGAGATACCCTCTCTGAAGCTAGTTGTTGAACTCCTACCCAACACTTCTGCTGAAGAAGAACGTCTATTGTATCTTATGTGATTAGACAAAACTCGATGTGACACCACCCTAGTAATAGAATCCTAGAAGAAACGTGTCAAGGAACAATATGACAAGCATGTCAAGCCTTGCGTTTTCTCCGAAGGTGATCTTGTTCTTCTCTATGAACAAGATCGAGATGTGTTAGGAGATGGGAAATTTGAACCCATGTGGCAAGGTCCTTATATCGTTTGACACGTTTTGGAAAAAGGAGTGTATGAGTTGGTAGATTATGATGGTATCCCTTTGAGTGAACCCAGGAATGGGTTGTACTTGAAGAAGTACTATGCATAAAATCATCTGTGCACTAGTACTTGTATTTTCATTGTATCATACGCTTTGTGTGTTACTATAGTTTGCTTTTGTCGTTATCTGGTCTCTGCCCTTATGTAACGTTGGTTTGATTTCCAGATGTCGGAGTCTTCGCTACCCTATATTGGCTTCGCTGATGGCGCTAGCCGTAGTACTCAGAACCTTTCTTCTGCTGCGTGGGCAATTTACGCCCCTACAAACGAACTTGTCTCCTTACGAGGTGTGTGCCTCAGCCGTGCGACCAACAACATTGAAGAGTATAGCGTCGTTATTGAATTATTGGTTGAGGCTATCTCACTCGAAATTCGTCATTTGGTTGTGCGACTTGATTCGCAGCTTGTAGTACTACAGTTAATTAATGTCTACTCTATCTGAAGTCCTACTTTGTTACGGGTGTATTTGCGAATTTGCCTCTTGGAACGTTATTTTGATCACATTGAATATCAACATATTCCTAGATGTCTAAATACATTAACAGATGCATTGGCTAATTATGTATTAGACAAACATTTTAATCATTTATAAATCAATCACATCAATATTCACACAATATAAGGTAAATCGGTAGAAGTCGTCTGTATATATAACGATCAAAAGAGTTTTTTACAAAAAGTTAGTCCGAAGACCAAAATGTCAAAATTTGAAGCTCATAGCTTCTACAAAGTGACATCATGGATGACGTTCACGGTAACACACGACTGCTCTAGCAACCCTATGGAGCAGTCGACTCATGGATGTTGATACTCCTACAATATGGCGTTGATCACGTCGTGGAACCTCTTCCAGAGTCATGTCTGGAATGTCTGCAGTCAAGCCCTCTAGATTATGTTCCACCACTTGATAATCCTCAGCATACTGTGGTGCTTCGTTACCTCTCCTCGCTGCTGGATGGGAGAAGTGTCAGGAGGTCTGTAAGGTCCAACATCTGTGTTATCAACAAACAATTTTGTATTAGTTTTTGGACAAGCATATAAAACAAAACATTTGAATATGATAAAAATTCAAAAAACATTTAAAAAGAAAAATGTGTGTACTTCTTACCAAGGTCCCCCCACTAAGAATCCTCTAGCAATGTTAAATCTGGATCTCCTCGAAAATCCAAGATGGCATAGGCATAGTCATCAACCATCAACAGCTGTGGTTGAAGCCAGTCAAAGAAAGTATCATCATACTTGATGATTGTTCTAGCCACGTGTCGGGCCATAAGCTGACACCATCTCAGCATCATGGGATCCCTAGGACCTGGTATGTTCCACTCAACTTGTAGCCTCAGTAATGGGACCCTCTCCAAGAAGAAGGACACCAACAAAGATTCGTACCCAAATTGCTTCAGGTTGCCTCGTCTGCATTTGGTCAGTTGTCTTTTTATACCGCGAAGCATAGCATCTGCCCAGTTGAACACCCGCAGTTCAGTACACTCAATAGCATACTAGAAGTAACTCTATAATTCCATATGAGGAGTAGAACTCCTAGCCATCCGAGCTATGGTGAACAGGATAGTACGAAGGGTCAAATCTCATACCCCCCAAATCGCTACTTTTCCTTTCTTTCTCTCAGCCTCGGGAACAGAGTGTAAATGACAGTACTCAGTCATCTGCAACCCACCACCTCTGCTACCGGTCAGGCTCACATAGTACCCCCGTCGGGACAATCTGGTCAAAAAGTAAATGTCCTCAATGTCTAAGGACAGTGTGTGGACCCCCACCTGAAATACTTGTTGATTAGGGTCCCACATGTGCACCAGGTACTCTAATAGTCTGACTTGAGCCCTCATGCCCGGGATGCGAACGTACTTTAGGAGTCCATAGTCTCTCAAAGTAGCAATAGTAGGTGGATGATTTTAAGCCATTGCATTGTCTTCTTCATGTTCCCTTTTGCGCCATTCAAGCACCATTTTGTTGGCCAATTATCTGCATTAGGAACACAAAAAGAAGTTTAGCAACCTTTTTCATGATTTAGTTCTTATTCATTGGGTAAATTTCTTAAAAAAAATTTGATCTTTGCAGTTCTTGTAGGTGCCCTGTGTGCACAGTGCGAGAACCTCGTAGGTGGCCGTAGGCTCACCTGTGAGAATGCCTCATTCTAGCAGGTCCCGTATGGCCTGCCTGCGAGAATGGCAGCGCGCAAGTAGGGCTCCATAAATCAACTTAAAAATGACTTTTTAACCAATGAAATTGCAAATTTAAACCATGAAAATGTTAAGGACAAAGAGCCTACCTTACTGTCGCAGACAGCTCACTGAATGGTCTCTCATAGCTCCCGCAATCTAACACCGAACTCTGAGGGTAAAAGAGGGGTTTTTTGGAGCTCAAATAGTGGAAAGGTAAAAATGATGTGGTAAAAAGAGTATTTACTCCTTTTTATTTACTTTTACTATCTCATTTGGTTTTTTATGCTTATTTATATATTAAACCCTAATCCCTAATATCATTTTGAGTGAACCTTTTGCAAGCGTGATGATTTTGATGATCATATACAGGGATACGGACATAATTTTCTTTGTTATCGTGTGTTTTTTATTGTTTTTTTATGGTTTTTATATAAAAACCTCGAGCGTGGTCTTCGTCCATTCTTGCGCTCAAAAATACATGAGAACGAGATCGAGCATACTTTTATCACTTTTTCGGGCTCAACAAGGTTATACGAAAAAGGAACCCCCCTGGAGTCCTCTTTAAGCTCTTTTCAAACTCTCTAAACATGAAAAGATAGCCGAGCGACCTTGCTATTTTCACGCTCGATAAAGTATTTGAAGTAAGCATCTGGTGAGCAATAATTTATCTCTTTTTTGGTCTCGTCCAGACTATTTTATGAAAAAGGAACTGAGAGAGTTCTCTTTTAAGTGTTTTTCCAGACTCTATAATCATGAAAAACCTTTGAGTTTTCTAGCTCTGGACTCGTTAAACAAACATTTCCAGACCCATGATGGGACCGAACCACTCCTTCTTAGGGTTCATTAAACATACTCTGAGGGACTCGTCCGAAGGATGAGCTTACATCAACAAGCATATGTTATCCTCCTCAAGCTTGCGTAAAAATAAAGAGGTACTCATCAGAAATGGTGGGGGGGAATTTGGGAAAGGGATATGTTTTCATCTTCGTATTGATTGGCATTAAGTGTCACTCTTGAACATGACACCCCCTATTCATCACATTTGAAGTCGGTTTGGGAAATCCATTTGTCTCTCATTCGATTTGCTACAAGGTCATTCTCTGTGTCGTCTTTGAGTCAATGCTGCCAAATCATTGGTCATGTCGTTCATATGTTCAAGAGAAGTCCATCTGAAACCTATATTGAGTCGGCCATCTGCAGTTATCTATTCTCTCTGTGTCGGCCTTCCCTGTGTCAAGTCCAATTCACATCATACTCTGTTTCACCTTCAAAATCTATTACTCATTTCATGTCATTAATGGGGGATACATCAAGGCCCTCCTGTGACGAGTTTTGTTCCATCGAATTCAACTCATTATCCGGAATCAAGACTTAGAAATTAATTGGTACCTTGGAACTTACATGCCTCAATGGCAGGTTTCCTCGCTTTCGACAGTGGGTTTACATCATTGACCCCTGATCGAAAGATTCCATCGAATGTTCGACTTCAACTCATTCATTCACACTCAATGGATATTACTAGGGTACCTTGGGAGTCATTGA
The DNA here is from genome assembly GCA_009831015.1 of Picea engelmannii. NCBI lineage: Eukaryota > Viridiplantae > Streptophyta > Pinopsida > Pinales > Pinaceae > Picea > Picea engelmannii. The sequence goes on from ML801206.1 coordinate 313,261, forward strand.
CATCAATGGTGATTTCCCTCGCACTTGTTAATAGTTTCATCAATGACCAGTAATCAAGTGGTTTCTGCCATGTTCAACTTCAACACATGTAATCACATGGTTAGATTCGTACTTTGGGTGACGAGATTGAAGACCCTGAACATAATCTCTTTTGTCCAGATTGCGATGGAGTATGTATTATCTACGACACATAGATCCACTGTGTATGTCTCGTGGCTATGTCGTTTCAATTTGAAATTTCTCGCATAGATCCACAGTGTATTCCTGGTGGCTATGCTATATTATGACAGCATGGATCCACAGTGTATGATTGGTGGCCATGACCCACATCTACAATGTCATCAGTCTGTGATCTGAGTATGGGAATGCCTACCTCAGAATTGGTATATATAATATTCTGCAGATGCTTGGTTGTTCACAGGTTTCTGATTAGGTGTGCTCCTGGTTTTTGACACACACATGCAACTTACAAAGTCTTTCGGCTGTCACTGGTTCCAACCTCATACTTTGGGGGGCATTCTGTTACCCATGATTTTGGTCATCATGATGATGTATTGATGATGGTGTACTCGGGCTCTTCATGAGAACTTTCTCCTGAGAAAAGTTACTTTCTTCTCTTTCCAGAAATCTCATTTTTGAAGAAGGTTCGCAGGCTGCTAGTATATTTGCCTGCGAGAATGCCTGATTCTCACAGGATGCCTTAAGCCAGGGTGCGAGAAGTTCGCACTATGTTGAACTGCTAGGGTGTGAACTCTTCCTAAAGCATGGAAAAAGATGAATTCTCAATGTTTCTAGAAGGGAATCTTCTAGAATGATGGGTTGGCATTCAAATGGTTATCCTAGTACTGGATTCCCTGATAATTTGGGATCATTCTTATCCAAGTAACTAATTCATTCTCTCCTATATATTGAGGGAATTCTCATGGAAAATGTTAAGCAAGATTCATTGGAGAATTGGTGAAAAGAATTGTGTGAAGGACTAAAGCTTGAACAGCAGCTTGGAGACTCTAGCAAGTCTATCAAGAGGATTTGATCTTCTTCATGCAAGGATTGAGCAAGTGTGTGTGTCGGAGCCAAGAGCCATCGAAAGGAAGTTTGCGACATCAAGGCTCAGGTTGTAAGCTTTACTTTCCATTAATATGATACAGTGGCATGTCCCTTTCCCATAAACCTATTTCCACTTTATTGTGTAATTCCTTGATCATACACATAGGTTAACTATTGAATATATTGTGCTATCTTCACTTTGGTTGGTTTGTGTTGTCTTAGTCTAGACTTCATGAGAGCGTTGGAGCAAAGCAGGAGCAACAAAGACCCTAGGAAGCGATAATAAGGTATGTTATTCGTTCCTTCATCCTAGTTAATTCAATAGTCAAAACTTAGGGAAAGAGTCATGTCTTGTCATGTTTTGTTCTAGATCTAGGTGGATCTAGGGAGATCAGTTAGTGTCTGCACCTACCGATTAGTCCGATAACAATCCTTCTAGTCATGAAATCTTTTAATTATTTCTTCTTCTACTCCAAAACTTCTTCTTCTTCCTTTTATCTGGCTTGATCTCTATCGATACAAGGTTTTCCTAGTAACATGGTAAATGGTGCATTGTCCTCAGTAAATTTAATAATCACAAAATCTTCTTTTGTCGAAGTTCCATTAACAGTCATAGGTATATGAGTGAGCCTTCCACATAGGTTTATCAGCTTTCCTCTAAATAACCCTATTCCTCCTAATGAAGGGATCATAGCAGGCTTCCCTATAGCTTCCCAAGTTCTCTCTGTCATGATATTCACCTGTGTTTTCTTATCTAGAACATAGTCAATGTCAAAGTCTCATATTCTTGCTTCAACGCATTCTTTTTCCTTGAATATCTCTGATAATCTAACATGTCGGTGGTCATTTAGGGTTTCATTTATTTGTAGCAATACTTCCACTGATTCTTTCTAGGGTTCTTCCATAATCTTAGTTTTTGGATCTACCTTAGGGTTTTCTTGGTTCAGATTCATTCTCTCAACTTTAGTAATCATTCTAGGGAAATCCAACACTTCATGGTCCATAGATTTACAACAAAGACAACTAGGTCTTTTCCCGGGGCATTCCTTAGCAAGATGTCCCAGTTTTCTACAACTGTAATAGAGGGTTAATCCTCTTTTTTGTTTAAGTCATCCCCAGCCTTTCTTGTGTTGTGTGCTAGGCTCATAGGAGCTAACCTGCCAAAATTCTTTCTAGGATCCTGCATCCATTTGTTAGTCCAAACATTCTTTCTATGCATAGGTATAACATATCTTTCATTATTCTTATCAGATATACTCATATCAAACCTTATTTCATCTATTAGTGCCCTAGTTTTCAAGCTAGGACAGAATCTATCAAACACACCTAGAGTCATACTTTTGAAACAAAAATTTCCAATTATCTTACTTTTTCAGAGCACAAAGCTTCTAGATCTAGAACGTTTCACTATTCTTACCTTTATCAGAGCACAAAGCTTACAGATCTTACCTCTTTTCTTCAGATCTTACCTCTTTTCTTGGCACAGAGCTCCTCAGGTCAAGTAGAATGTTGCATACCAGGACAACAGATCTATGCACAGAGCTTTCACAATCTTAGGTCGAATCTTTGCACAAAGCTTCTTCTTTCTTAGTTCCCAATAATCACAGTTTCAGTCTGATACTATGCACTTCAGGAGTAGATCTACACAAAAAACTTTTATTTTTTTTACTTCAGTTCCCAGCAATCACATTTTTAGGTCTCGGCAACAGAACCATTTATTGTCACAGGGACAGACCCAGGGTTCAATGCTAAAACAATGCACCAACAAAACCCTAACTATTGGCCCTTTCGGAAACACCTGCGAAGCAGATGAAGTCTCACCCAAGGTAGAGGAAAGGGTGGTTGCAGGACTCAGGTGTCTGCAACCTTTGCTGGGACACAGATCTGTGATTATAATACTTAACAGAGCACTTAGTTGTTGGTTGTGGAGCCTGATTATCTTCCTGATTTAGAGGTATTTTACTTTCAACCATGTTTATACCCCATGAAGTATTTACACCCCAAAAGTATGTACACTCTTCCACGCGGGGGAGTGCAGAGGGGGGTACCCCCTCTGCGGGGTCCAGGGGGGCTATCCCCCCGACTGGGGGGTTTGGGGGCAAGCAGGGCCCCAGCAGGGGTTCGGGGGAAGCGTTCCCCGATGGGGATTTGTGAGCAAAGCCCCCGAAGAAAAAATTGCCTTGTAAAATTATATTGTAATTTCATTGTAAATATGAATCGTTCATTATAAGGTTGCAGATCTAATGATAGAGATTATGTTAGGGTTTTTTTCCCTAGAAGGAAACCCTCTTTTATGAGGGAAATGTATTGCGGCTATGTAGGTTGGAAAGTATTGTATTCTAAGAGAGGAGACTGTGAGAGAAAGAAGAGAAAGTTACAGCGGGTTTTGTTGTAGGTTGTATCCCTTCATTTTTCTGGATAATAATAAAGAAAGGACATGGAAATTCATCTGGTGGACGTAGCCCACACTGGGTGAACCACGTAAATCTATGTCTCTCTTGTATTGTGTATCTTCTGTGTTTTATTTCCGCATTTGCTTTATTTTATTGCTCCGCGGTCCTATTTTTCTAACAACTGGTATCAGAGTGTAAGGTAACTCACAGGAAAAGAGGGTTCCTGGTTCGAGTGGGAGCAATGTCGGAAGATGGAAAGTTTAGGGTCGAGAAATTTAATGGCCAAAACTACCGTTATGGAAGATGCAGATGGAAGATTATTTATATCAGAAGGATCTATTCCTACCATTGAGCAGAGTAGAAAAGAAGTCGGCGGCCATGAAGGATGAAGAATGGGAGATTCTTGACAGAAAGGCTCTAGGAACGATACGGCTGAGCCTGGAAGTGTCGGTGGCTTTCAATATCTTGAAAGAAAAGACAACGAAGGGTTTGATGGATGCGTTGGCCAAATTGTATGAAAAACCCTCGGTGTCCAATAAGGTATTTCTAATGAAGAGATTATTTAATATGAAGATGTCAGAAGGTGGGTTTGATGCAGATCATTTAAATGAATTTAATATGGTTACTAATCAACTAAATTCTATAAAATTGGACTTTGATGATGAGGTTAGGGCTCTTATAATCTTGTGCTCATTGCCAGAAAGCTGGAATGGCTTGGTCATGGCTATAACTCTGTCTCTGGTTCAAATACTTTAAAATTTGATGATGTTGTTGGTGTTATCCTTAGTGAGGAAATGCGATGGAAAAGCACAAGTGAGACATCAGGTAATGTGTTGAACATGGAGAACAGGGGAAGACAAAAGGATAGAGGGAAGGGCTCAGGGAACCATGGGAATTCTAGGAAGGGCAGATCCAAATCT
>ML801206.1:320717-336480 GCA_009831015.1 Picea engelmannii
TGAGCAGGTATATGAACAATCTAGGTAAAGAACATTGGGAGGCAGTAAAGTGGATTATCAGGTATTTGAGAGGTACTACTACACATGCATTGTGTTTTGGAGGTTCAGACACTTTTCTACAGGGATATGTTGATTCAGATATGGCAGGTGATAAAGACAACAGGAGGAGCACCACAGGGTATGTTTTTACTATAGATGGAACAGCAGTAAGTTGGATTTCGAAACTGCAAAAGGTTGTTGCACTTTCAACAACAGAGGGAGAGTATGTTGCTGCTACAGAGGCTAGTAAAGAGATGATTTGGTTACAAAGGTTTATGGAGGAATTGGGAAAGAAGCAGGAGAACAGTAGGTTGCACTGTGACAGTCAGAGTGCCATTCACCTTGCAAAGAACTCAGCCTTCTATTCGAAGACTAAGCATATACATTTGAGGTACCACTTCATACGATCTGCCTTGGAAGATGGATAATTGAAACACTAGACAGAATCTTGCATACATGTTAACAAAGGGAGTAACCAGGGAGAAACTGAGTTCTTTCTCAGTTTCAATTGGTCTTCAAGAATGAAGATGAAGATGAGAAATTTTCCAAGTCCAAGAAGGTTCAGAGTCCAGCATATACAATAGCAGTGGAGTTGTTGAGATAAGTCTCCAAGTGGGAGATTGTTGGTTGTGGAGCCTGATTATCTTCCTGATTTAGAGGTCTTTTACTTTCAGCCATGTTTATACCCCATGAAGTATTTACACCCCAGAAGTATGTACACTCTTCCACGCGGGGGAGTGCAGAGGGGGGGTACCCCCTCTGCGAGGTCCGGGGGGGTTATCCCCCCGGGGGTCTGGGGGTAAATGGGCCCCCAGCGGGGATTCGGGGGCAGCGTCCCCCAATAGGGGTTCGGGGGCAAAGCCCCTGAAGCAAAAATTGCCTTGTAAAAGTATATTGTAATTTCATTGTAAATCTGGACCATTCATTATAAGGTTGCAGATCTAACGATAGAGATTATGTTAGGGTTTTTTGCCCTAGAAGGCAACCCTCTTTTATGAGGGAAATGTATTGTGGCTATGTAAGTTGGAAAGTATTGTATTCTCAGAGAGGAGACTGTGAGAGAAAGAAGAGGAAGTTACAGCGGGTTTTGTTGTAGGTTGTATCCCTTCATTTTGTTGGATAATAATAAAGAAAGGACTTGGCAATTTCTCTGGTGGACGTAGCCCACACTGGGTGAACCACGTAAATCTGTGTCTCTCTTGTATTGTGTATCTTCTGTGTTTTATTTCCGCAATTGTTTTATTTTATTGCTCCGCGGTCCTGTTTTTCTAACATTAGCATCAACAGTTCATCAATATTCAACCAATAACTACTGCGCAAATAGATCAAAGCATCGCATCATTCACTTAGATTTGATGTATTTAAGCACTCTATCATACATAGTCGGGTTATATCTAGTAGATCAAACACTAAACACCTTCATATAGATCATATCTAACATTCTTACACATCATTAGCACAAATCATAAGCAAATTTATCTATCTCTATCAAAGCACTTAGCAAGAGAAGTTATAAACACATCAAGACAAGCACAAAGTGGAACAACACAGTGTTTACATGGTTCACCCCCACCCTGGGGCTACGTCCACCAACTCTTCTTCTTTATTGTCTTCAGTCAATCAGTTACAAGCACAGAGCCTCAAAACCCTACTTCGCCTTGGACTAGAGATCTGCACAGCTCGCTAGATCCTCCTTCCTCGCGTTGCAGCACAAAGCCTTCACAATCTCTTACAATGACTTGCACTTAGCTCTGCAAGTCTCATACAATATGCACAAAGCCTTACAAATATTGATCACACAGATCCCACTCTTAGCACTTATCTAACTTGCGCACTATTCCACTAGTTCTTACATTGCCTGGTCTTCTATTTATACATAAAAAAAATAGGCCTAAACATGGGTAAACCCATGGGCCGACATCCCATTCCCATTACATATTCCCAAATCCCAAAAAGGGGTTTTGATCCCGTGATCTCCACTTCGTCTTGTGCTCCTCCTTCGATAGGTTGTTGAAGTCCCGAAGTAGGTCAAACTTGACCATATCCCTCAAAACTTGGTCAAGGGCCAACATGCACGATCCCATAGAAAGCCACTAGAAAACTATCAAAAGAATTGTTTGTTATCTCAAGGGTACCACTCATCTTGGGATCAAATATTGTTGAAGTTCAGATTCATTAGCCGACTTTAACGACTTCGATTGGGTAGGCGACACTGACGATCAGAAGTCCAACTTTGGCTATATGTTTCACTTCAACACTAGACCACTACTTTGTTCATGCAAGAAACAAAAGATAGTCTATTTGTCAGCTATAGAAGCTGAGTATCATGGTGTGTTGGCATTGTTTCACGCTTGCACACTGCCTTCTTAATGCCATGGAGTTTAGACCTAGGGTTCATCCATATTTGACCACTAAAAATCCCAAAGCATCGGCATAACAATATTTATCCAAGGATGAAGAAGGTCTCACCCAAGACGCATTGAGGATGACAGAGACCATTTGGTCTTTTGACGGGGATGAAGGATTAAACACACAGGTATCCATTCAAGATGGAATTCATGCACTCCATTAACCTCAATTTACTATTGATCATTAAGTAAAACAATACACACACATATCCAAATAACATATGAATGACACACAATAGTTCAGAACTATTGAAACTTTATTATTCCTTTCATTCCATAACACACAAGTATACATGAAGAAAACTATATTCAACAACCACAAAGTTTCATGTCTCCTTTAGATAATTACCGAGATTTATAACATACTGCACCATGCACATTCCTTAGACCTCGAACATATGACAGACTCATACTTATATTTAGATGCATTATAGTATTACAAAGGCTCAGAGTGAGCGTGACACGCAACAACTCAATGAATTTGCTATGTGAGTGTCTAACTCTCTAATCATCTAACTCTATTTATAATGTTGTTATTTATCTTTATAGTTTTATCTACTTGGGATCTTTGTCTCTTTCTACTCTGCTCCACTCGTTCTACTAACAAACTTCCTCGCACACTGTTGGTACTTGCCTGCAATCCATGTAGCCTTCTGGAATCAGGGAAATCTTAACTTCCTTGAGTCAGCTCATCTTTTGTCATCTCCATGATCTCTTGTGTTAATGGACATAATCATTCAAGAAGATTTATAGACAATTCCTTTCTTGATTTCAACGTGTGTTTTCTTGATTTCTAGTGTGCATTAAAACTCGAATTGGTGCGCACTTGGTAGAATTTTAGGCTTGGCATGCAGTATTGAAATTCAGTCTAGTGCACACTTCATGTCATTCTCTGCACATTAGCTTAGGCACATGCAAAACTGGAATGGGTGTGTGCAAAACTTGGAAGAAGCACACACAAAACTTGGACTGAGTGCACACAACTTTTCTTGTGTGCGTGCATGAAATTAACCCAAAACTTTGGGTGCCAACAAGCCCCCACCACTGTTATTTGACTCGTCCTAGAGCCAACTACTTCTTGGATTGATCGTTGAAATTTGAGTAAGAGAAAATCATCCTCATCGACAACCCAAAGCATCAAACCAAGTTGTGGTTGCAACTGGGTTTGAGTAAGAGAAAATCATATGTTTAGCTTGTAGTTGCAACCCGACCCAGGTCCTAGAATGACTCAAGCAAGATCCATGGTGAAAGATGGAGTTGGAGTGCATGTGGTCAGATGCCTGACCTATTACTTTTGATGGTGTATGTGGAGGGAATGAGGGATCTGTTTAAATCACACCATCCAACACCAAGCCCTGAAAATAAATTAGGCTTCATCAAGAGAAAGCAACAAATGTTGCTTGTCTTCTTGTTCTAGTAGGAAAAGACAGAGCCAGTGGACGTGGGATTTCTGTTGCTGGAGAGGTGAGTATCCATGGAAATAGGTAAGAGTAGGGAACCTAGATACTAATCTAGATATATTGGTTTGTCGTAGGCTCTCTATTGTTGGAGGAGTATCCATAGAAAAGGATGAAACTAGGAATCCTTGCAAAGAAGAGAGTAGGGTCTCTTCCTATTAGCAAAGGTGATGATGCATGGTGACAATTCACCCAACTTTGGGCTTACAGAGTTGGTGAATGACTGTGAGTACGAAACACATTTCAAGGAACTTTGTGGAACTGGGTTGATTCTTGCTAGGAAACGGAGGGGAAGGACCTCTTCCAAGCAATGAATGACAAATTGGCAATCTATTTGAAAACTAAAGTGTGGGATATTTGGTTGCTTGACCAAACTAGAAAGGATAGAATATTGACATTCTTCTAATTCATGCCATGAATTAGAATCTAGAAAGAGAATTGGTAAAATTGGAGAAGGGGTGGTAAATGGGAGAAAATTCTAATTGAACGATGGAAGAAGTCACAAGAAGGGGTGGGAAAAAGTGGGGCATGGAGAATTACTCCATTGAAAGCATAAGGGAAGTGGTATATAGAGAGTGGAGAATGGAGGAAATGGTAATATGATGTGAAAGAAATATTCAACGAGGGGGAGTTGGCTTGGAGAATAAGTAGAAAGTAGCGGCAAAGCGTCACACATGGGGAGATCAATTGTTGGATTTATTAGATTGGTGATGCTTGTTGGGGATTGTGACAACATAACTGACTGTATACCTTTGGCATGTGCGACCATCCCAAATTCGATTGCTTAACCTTTCAATGGATCAGATCACCATGAAACTCAGTCGAGCCCCATGTGAATTCGCAATCAAGGCCTAGACCTATACATGTGCCATAACAGTGGTTGGATTTGGAAATCTAGGGAAACTGAAAAGCTATCAATATATGGAGTCCACCTATGTGACTAATGTGGATTTTGTGCTGACAAAAAGGTAAATTTTGTTGACTATGAGATATGTTACATGTTGTACATCCTACACTAATCCTACTCTACCAAAATTCAAAGCTGAGATTTGGGGCTAAATGATGATTGACCCTTGAGGGTCATAGTACACATTAAAACTACTACCATTAATGATTCCCCTAAGTTGTTTTCCTTGTAAGGTTTCTAGCTTGGCGGCACCAGTCAGGGAAAACTAAAATTGGCGTAGTGATAAGCTTCTATTTGAGAGTATCTAGGGTTGCCTGGCATTCTAGTGTCCAAATATACTTAGTGTCTTTGCGCAATAGTTTTTCTAACAGGCCTGCAATCTGGGCATAATTATGAATGAATTGTTGGTAATATCTTGTATGACCCAATGTAGCGTGCATCTCTCGAATGGAAGTGTGGGCCACCATATCCAATATGGAGGTGATCTTAGCTTGATCCACCACCAATCCATCCTTGCACACAATGTGGCCTAGCAATGTGCTAAATGATGTACAAAATATGTGTTTCTTAAAATTTAAGGAAATTTGTAGCTGGTGACATCGATCCAACATCAATCGAAGAGTTGGCATGTGTTCCTTCAACAAACTAAACATGGTCCAATCATCCAAGTAAACTTCAAGAAACTTATGGATGAATTCCTTGAAGTATGGGACCACTATCCAAGAAAATACCACAGGGAAATCATTTAAGCCAAAGGGCTTGACCATGTACGCAAAGGACCCCCATTCTATCGCAAAGGTGGTTTTGGCTTGATCCTCCTCTACGATCTGGAGTTTTGTATACCCTGAAAATTCATTTGTAAAAGAGTAGGCTTCCTAGCCACCAACATTTTCCAACACATAATATGTGAAAGGTGTAGGGAAAGGGTCGTGGACACATGTTGTGTTGAGACTTCTCAGATCTACACAAATTTGAATGTCATCAGTATTTTTGGGTTGCACAACCATAGAACTAATCCATTCAAACTCCTCTACAGGGACAATGATCCCAACATCCGACATTCGATCCAATTATTTGTGCACATTTTCCTTATATTTGGAATTTAACTGATAGGGCCTTCGCTTGACCAATTTGGCATCTAGTTTGAGTTGAATCTTCATGGCCCCTAACAATCCTACAATTCCTTTCATTTCTTAAAAATCCCAGGGAAATAAGTCCTCATGTTCCTTGAGGAGGTCAATAACTTGAGTGATTGTCTTATTATCCCAATATTCTCCAATTATGGCCATCTTGGGTGCTTCCTCAGTTCCAATATTATGCTTTTTGGTTTTAATCAAGACATTATAGTCTAGGGTGGCCATCTTTGTCGCCTTAACCTTCAGCATGTGCTCTCCTTCAAATTCTTTGATCTAGATTTTGTGTGGGTCATCGTCATCAACATTATCAACATTGATCTTCCAAAAATGTACTCTCTCTTATAGTTTTTCCACTGGATGATGATACGAGCAGACCACCCTGGGTGTGGTTTCCTTTGGTTGTTGATGAAAAATAAAATCTTTAATCCGGAGGAGAGTCTCTCTTTTAGTCATATCTTCTATTGTGAAGTTGAATGTTAAACAAAACTGGGAGCTCACATGGGTCCACTCGATCGTTTTCCTCCTGAGCTCCTCTTGAATGTGCTAGCTTCTAGGGACCATATCCATAGTGTGGATGAACTGATGGACCCATTGGACTCGAGGGATATTCTTAGAAGTCTAGCATCATTCACAAAAATAAATTTGTTCTTGGGGATCCTCAGTTCCCTTATACTAGTTGGCCAGTTCGAAATCAATTATGGGTTGGAATCAAACCTTTATCAACTCAGCTACCTATGCCCAACTTCGAATATTCACGCAATGTGTCACCCACCACCACACAAGTGTCCCTTGATATAATCCTCACTACACCGAATGATTTTATAGATGTTTTCAATAGTTGAGCTCTATGCATACTCATGCACTAGCTCATTGTATCTATCTCCTTCATATGGATCCAAAGGTGTGACCATGTGCAAGGTATCTGATTCAAATGAAATATTCCTCTTCTTCAAATTCAACACTACATTATTGTCAAAGGCCTAGTCAATTCCCAACAAGGCAAGATATGGATCCGAGTCAACCATAATCTCTATGACCTCAAAGTCAGCCTTTGTTTTTACCCCTTATGTATTGACTTCCACCTGCTCCAGTCACCCTATGGGGTAGATCTTGTATTGATTCGCTAACCATAGTTGGATGGCCAACCACACCATTTTTTGTTTTTCCATCACCTCCCAAGACTTATTTGGTATAATATTCATGTTGGAACCCAAATCCAACATGAATCCATCCATGCCATAGCCACCAAGATATGTTGTCATCTTGAATTCACGCCCTGCACGTTTTTTCTTACTGACTTGTCACATATCTCTTTCCAGTAGAGAAGTTGATATGGTTTCCTCCACTCTTTTTTCCCTCATGCAGGTGGCTAGAACCTATGTCAAATTATTGGCAACATCAGGACCATTGAACAGTCACCGACAACAGCATAAGAAAGTACTTACTTGGTCTTCATTATCTTCTTTGTGACCCAAGTTGCACAAGACTTATGCATGCATTGCACACTGCAACTTCTCCAGGCATTGTTCTTCATGCGCTCTCTGCTCAACTCATCGCAACTCATCCTTTTTGTGAGCTTATTCCAATGACCATTGCATCATGTGTTATATTTATTCGCGCATGTGAGCTTCCTCCAAGGATCTTTATATCATGTGTTGTATCTATTCCCAGGTGTAAGCCTCTTCTAGCGATCTCTGTGTCACCTTCTAGAATTATTCTTGGATTCGAGCCTCCTCCAATGACCTATATGTCACTCGTAGCACTTCCTCATGGCTTTGAGCCTCCTTGAGTGATATCTATGTTGTGTGTTGCAACTCTCTGTGCACTCTTTCTTCTTCAATAGCCTTCTAAATGTCTCACATAAACTGCTTTTGTTGAGCATCATCAAACTTAGGAAGGGGTTACACTGCATTTTTGAACTTCCCCTCTAGCTTTTGAACTGAGCCCTCACCATTCTTAAATTATACTCATGTCTTCACTCCACCTCGAGTTACTAACCACACATCGACTTCTTCATCTTTCTTCGTATTTTTGTGCGGCTCTGCATGCACCATATTGCAATGCGTCTTCTTTTCTCCCAATTCTTCACTAATTGATCTGGATTTTATGAGCAGAACAAAATGAATACAGATTATTAAAATATGCTTAACACAGAATAACAGAGATATAGTAAAACTAGTTTTCTATTCAATAAGGAAATAAGCTAAAACTGTAAAATGCAGTGGAAAACAAGCTTGTTGGAATGGTGGCAACTTATCTCTGAGAAGAGATGTGACGGATGCGCTCATTCACAAGAAGATGATTACAATGAGGCTCTAAAGGAATTTTTTACAATAAATCGGAATGTCACAAACCCTAGACATCCAAAAAACCTAACCCTAGGAGATGAAGCACCAAAAGTCATGTGGGCCCCATTTGGGTAAGTTAGTACATCAACTTCTCGGGGTCGTAACGTTTGCATACAATCTCCATTTGGGGCGCACGATAGCTCGTTGGAAAGGTATCATCGAGGATATTCGTTTTGGGGGCTCAATCAAAGACTTTGGATATGATTGAGAAGTTTGATCCCTAAAAACCTTCATTTAGGCCCTCAAAATGGCCATGAAAGTTAAAAACTGCTAAAAATAGTAAATTACCAAAATTGTCAGAAAATTGTTTTGAGCCAGTTGGAAAAGGTGGGTGGCCACCGATATACACCTAAATTAGTCCTCCCTCCTTAGTAAGCAATGGCCTCCATTGTGTTGACTTCCCCCATCAGATGAGGAAATTTTTGCTGAATTTGGCCCCGGGTGAGCCACTTGCCTTGGTGTAGGAGTTGCCCTGCTTTGACAACTCGATAAAGATGGATTCTTTGTTGTTGAGTGCCCTTGATATGTGTGTCCACAATATGATCACTAGATGCATGTTGCATGTAGTCAAGGTTGACCTATGTTGGTGTCAACAGCTCTTTTATCTCTGAGGTGTCCAATAATGGTGGGAAATATGGCCAAAGGAGAGCCATGTTGAAGACTAGGTGCAGGCCAAGGAAAGGGGGAATGTTACAAGAGAAACATCACACAATACCTCATCTTTGAAGGGCTTGTTCGTACGATAGTCGACACTTTTGGTTGACACGGAGATCACTTCCTTGGCGGATCCATCCAATGGTGTAGGGTTGTGGGTGTGGTGTTGTTGGCAAGGCCAGCTGCTTGACGACGTCTGCTGAGATGAGGTTCTTCTGGCTACCGCTATCAATAATGAAGTGGAACGGGGTGCATTTCACCCACATATTTGAATGGAAGAGGCTCTCACCTTCTTCTGGCTCGTCAAGTTCACCAAGATAGAGCTTGGTGGTAACAACGGTGGCACTGGGTTCCGCATCAATGATCCATCTTCCCCTTTTTGGTTCTGACTCAAAGTCAAAACCTGCATCTAATTCAAAGGCTTTCACTTCGGCCACCAGTGACTACTTTGAGTAGTAATCAGCAGTATTATACCAAGGTCTCTTATGGAAGTCGCACCACTTTCCGGTATCTTTCTTTGTCTTTCCAATTTCCTTATTTGCTTGCGGCTTGGACTGATTGTCTTGATACTGTCCATTTTTTCTCTGTCATTTGTTATGTTGGTTGGGGTCACCCTTTCCTAGCTTTTGTTGTGAGGGGTTCCCAAGCCCAAATTGTTGTGTCTTTTGTTTCAGCTTCTGCTCGATTTTAACGGCATATCGGTAGGTCGCGCCCAAGGATGAGATGTACAGAAATTCCATTTTGGTCTATATGTATCTATGCATAGCACCATGATACTTGAGCACCAGATTTTGCTCTGAATCCTTGATACCCATCTTGGTGTGCAAGGTATGGAAGATATTTGTGAACTCTGGCATTGCTTGGTCTCTTTCTTTTCGCAGTGTAGTCCATTTGGTATACAAGTAGTCATAACTTCTGATAGGGTAGTATTGTTCCTTAATAGCATCCTTGAAGGATTCCCAGGTGGTTGTGACTGTAAATAATGAGGGTTCCTATGTTTCCTTTTGCTCACAGAAATTTTCCCACCAATCTTTGACATGGGGAATAGCTTTGAGGAGCACAAAAGTAATCTTTTCTCTATTCGAAAAGTTATGGATGGAAAAATACCCTTCTAATAGATTCAACCACTTGTTTACAGCATCTGCATCTATATGACCTTCAAATATAGGAATATCGAAGTTTATTTCTATCTTGAAGGGTGTGGCACCTCTGCTCGAGGAAGATGTGTCGCATGTTGGTAGTCGTCGAAGGATTTGCACGAAACTATCCATCATCTCATTCCTCTATTGCGTGAGGGATTCCTCAAGCAACATTTTGAAAGGATCTCATGTCCCATCATCTTTATTTTCTCCTGCCATGAGAGGTCGCTTGGGCATGCGAGAGATTTTGTCCTCAAGAGAAACAAGCTCAAGACCCAATTCTTTGTACCCTAACCTCGTTGGAGACATGCATTAAAGACGAAAAGGAGTAGACCACTCAGATACCATTGATCTAGATTTTATGAGAAGAATGAAATGAATACAGATTGTTAAAATATTCTTAACATAGAATAATAGAGATACAATAAAACAGGTTTTCTATTAAATAAGGAAATAAGTTGAAATTATAAAATGCAGCGGAAAACAAGCTTGCTCGAATTGTGGCGGCGTATCTATGAGAAGAGATGTGATGGTTGCGCTCATTCGCAAGAAGATGATTACAATAAGGCTCTTAAGGCCTTTTTTACAATAAACCAGAAGGTCACAAACCCTAGACATCCAAAATACATAACCCTAGGAGATGAAGCGCCAAAAGTCATGTGGGCCCCATTTGGGTAAGTTAGTACATCAACTTCTCGAGGTCGTAACTTTTGCATACGATCTATGTTTGGGGAACACGATAGCTCGTTGGAAAGGTACCGTCGAGGAGATTCATTTTGGGGGCTCAATTAGAGACTTTGTCTATCATTGGGAAGCGTGATCCCGAAAAACCTTCATTTAGGCCCTCAAAATGGTCCCGGAAGTTAAAAACTACTAAAAATAGTAAATTACCAAAATTGCCAAAAACTTGTTTTGAGTCAATTGGAAAAGCTAGGTGGCCACCAATATTCACTTGGATCACTAATTCAAGATAGTCCTTCGTGACATGTTTAGGACTGTAGCAGTATGCATAAAGCATGCACGACTTGCTACAAAACCTTGATACATGACCAATTTCTCCACAATTGAAACAAGTGGGAGTTCTACCTCTTTCTCTTTCTTCTTCACTCTTTCTCCTACTCCAATTGCTTCATTATCTGATGTTATTTCTTCTTGATTGAAAATGCACAAGGGGGGTGCTTCAAGGGGGGGTAATTCCATCTCCTTTTGGCGTTTATATTGAGGGGGCCCAGAGAGTTTCCTACTTGCAGTCATGCAAGACCATCTGCAATTGCCAATTATTCTCCCCTACCCCTAGGGGATCCTCCATCTTCCTCTTCTTCTCCTATGTCTCTACTCTGTGCCTCATCTTCTTTCAAGGTTGTGGCACTCTGCAAGAGCCAACGGATTTGAACTTCATCACCTGTGCCCCTAGGACCAATACTACTATTAATATTGGTATCCCCATTGGACACCCTACTTTTGACATTGTGCCTCTTTGTGTGCAAGATACCAGATATAATAAATATGAAAAACAAAAATAAAATGCTAGAAATGGCAGAATAACAGTAATATATCTAGCATAATCTCCACAATAACACAGAAATGATATAAGAACAACAACAGAAATAGCACTTTGATTCAAAAAGAAATGTTCACAGGCCTCTTCGAGGTGGCAACCTCTAATCGAGGAGCGCTCTGTTACAATAATATTCAAGCTAGGGTTTTCATACCCTCGACCCTTACTTATACTAAATATGTCTATCAAGAGAAGCATCTAGAGGAAGATCCTTCTAGAAGCAAAAGATTCTATTAGGTCTTCTTACATTCACCTTATTCTATTTTATTGAAAGGCCTTGTTAATATTGACCTTTATTACATACGAATATATTAATCTACCTATGTGCGGGTTGGGACCCTAACATGTCCGCCCCCTTAAAAACAGCCTTGTCCTCAAGGCTTGAGATGAGGAAACTGTTGCAGAATGGTAGTTGGTTCCCAAGTGGCATCTATTGGATTTGTATCTTTCCACTAGAGTAGCACTTCCTTGATGGTTTGTTGATGCAGGCAACGCTCACACTGGTCCAAAACTACTTCTAGTTGTAGCCAAATGGATCCTTCTTCAGCTAACTCAGGAAGGTTGGTTTGAATTTGGCACTGAGTTCCAATCACCTTCTTTAAGCATGAAACATGGAAAACTAGATGTAGCTTCGACTGACTGGGCAGAGCTAACTGATATGCGACTTGTCTCACACATTTGAGAACTGTATAATGACCATAAAATTTGGGCGCTAGCTTCTAACAATGCTCGGCCTTGAGGGAAGTTTTCTTGTATGGTTGCAGTCGCAGAAACACCTGATTCCCTTTTGCAAATTGACGTTCAGAGTGACCTTGATATGCTTGTTGCTTCATGCGATTTTGTGCCATGACCAAGTTCTCTTTAAGGGTATGAAGAATATCCTCTCGAACTGTAAGTGTTTGGTCAACCGCCTGGACCTTCGAGGTACCCGATAAGTATGAGAGAACTGAAGGTGGCTTATGTCCATATACTGCTTCAAAAGGAGTCATGCGAGTAGTTGTATGGTAGGAAGTGTTGTACCACCATTCGGCTAGGGGTAGCCATTGAACCCACTGATGTTGTTTTTCAAAAGAAAAACACTTCAGATGTGTTTCCGAACACTTGTTGACAACTTTCGTTTGACCATCAGTTTGGGGATGATAAGCGATGCTGAGATGCAATTGGGTGCCCTGGAGCTTAAACAGTTCTTGCCAAAAATTGCTTGTGAAAGTTGGGTCATGATCAAAAACAATAGAGTACGGCATGCCATGAAGCTTGAAGACCTGGTCCATGAAAAGTTGAGCCACCGTGGATGCAGTAAATGGGTGTTGAAGAGCGCAGAAATGAGAATACTTGGAAAGGCAATCCACAACCACCATTATGACTGATTTATTCCCTGATTTGGGTAAGACGATAATAAAGTCCATAGAGATATCCTTCCAAATAGTCGGTGGAATCGGAAGCAGTTGTAGTGTGCCCGGAGATTTGACTATTTCTCCCTTTTTGCGTTGACACACCTCACATTTAGCTGCAAAATTACGGATGTCCTGTTTCATACCATCCCAGAAAAAAGAGCGTTTGACTCTGTCATATGTTTTGGTGAACCCTGAGTGCCCCACTATGGGTGTAGCATGAAGCTCAGAAAGTATAGTGGATTTAAGCTTTGATTGTTTACTTAAATACAAACGGCCTTTGTATCGAAGCTCATCCTGGAGCCAAGAGTACCCTGGGGGAGTTGGAGCCTTGCTTTGCAATTGTTGGATCAGATGCGAACTATTGGGATCTTGAAGCCATTCCTAGCGCACAGCTTGGAGCCAATCGGGTACAATGAAGAAAAGAGAAAAAAGGGATCCTTCTTCTTCATATTTTTGGGACAGTACATCCACCACTACATTGTCTTTTCCCTTCTTGTAAATGATCTCATAATCATAACCAAAGAGCTTAGTCACCCATTTTTGTTGCTCCTGGGAGGAAATGCGTTGTTCCATAAAGTACTTGAGGCTTTGATGGTTGGTCTTGATTTGGAAGCATTGCCCCAAGAGATAAGGGTGCCACGGCTCAATGGCATGCAGAATAGCCAACATTTCCTTTTCATAAATGGGTTTGCCCATATTCCTTTCAGACAGTTGCTTGTTGGTGAAGGCCAAAGGTCAACCCTCTTGCATAAGGACAACATCGATTCCTTTCCATGAGGCATCACATTCCAACACAAAGGTCTTTGTGTAATCAGGAAGGGCCAGAACCGGAGTGGTGCACATGACCGTCTTCAAGGTTTGAAAAGCTTGAGCAGTGGCTAGAGTCCAAGTGAAAGAGTTCCTTTTTAGGAGAGCAGTGAGAGGTGCTGCAATCTTTCCATAGTTCTTAAAAAACTTGCGATAATACCCTATTAAGCCCAGAAATCCACGCAAGCTTTTGAGAGTCTTTGGGTGTAGCCAATCTTGCATAGCTTCAATCTTTTTTGGATCCACCCTGATGCCATCCTTGCCAACCAGATGACCCAAGTATTCTACTTCTGAGGCACCAAAAGCACATTTAGATTGTTTCAGGAAAAGTTGGTGCTGGGAGAGGAGATGGAGAACTTGATCCACATGAGTAAGATGGTCGGTCTAGGTTTTGCTATAAATGAGGATATCATCAAAGAAAACTAAGGCAAAATGATGGAGAAAGGGACGGAAGACATGATTCATGAAGCTTGGAAGGTGGAGGGAGCATTACACAAGCCAAAGGGCATGACCAAAAACTCATAGTGGCCCTCATGAGTGTGAAAGGCCATCTTGGGAATGTCTGCCTCTTTCATACATATCTGGTGATAGCCCGAGCAAAGATCAAGTTTAGTAAAGAATTGGGCGCCACTCAATTCATCCAGAAGGTCATCAATGATAGGAATGGGAAATTTGTCTTTAATGGTCAGTTTGTTGAGGGCACGGAAGTCATGACACATTCTCAAAGAACCTTTTTTCTTCAGGACCATGACTACAGGAGAAGAGTAAGGGCTCGTACTAGGGTGGATAACGCCTGCATTAAGGAGTTCCTGGACCATTTTCTCAATTTCATTTTTTTGTGAGAAGGGGTGGCAATATGGACGGATATTTGGAGGAAGGCTTCCGGGTACAAGGGGAATGGAATGATCATGGACACCACGGGAAGGAGGGAGGCCTTGGGGAGTGGAAAATACCCTTTGATGTTTAGAAAGGAGAGCTTGGAGGTCATGTGGCACTGGGGGTGTTTATGTTTCTTGAATGGCATGGAGTTGGGCAATGACACCAAAATGACCTTTTTTCAGCATATTTTCCATGCGATGGGAACTAATGACCTCAGGTGAACCAGCAGTGATGCCTTGGAATTTATATTGGTGGCCTTCCTGGTCGAATTGCATGGTTAATGCCTTAAAATCCATGAGAATGGGACCCAAAGTTCTTAGCCAGTCTGCACCCAACACAATGTCACAACCACCCATGTCGATAGCAAACATATGGGATTTTAGGTGGTAGTCACGGATTTGGAGATGCACATTTTCACAGCACCCTCCACATTTCATGGAACCACCATTAGCAATCATGATTTGGAAATTATTGACAGCATGGATGTAGTAATGAGTTTCTTGGGCAATGCGGTGATGAATAAAATTATGGGTGCTTCCACTATCAACCAGAATGACGACCTTCCGATGCTTGATGTAACCGATTAACTTGAGGGTTTGGGGAGCAGAAAAACCAGTGAGAGAATTGAAGGAAATGACAGGTTCTACTTCGGGAGGGTCTGAGGGAGGGGTTATGTTAGTGATTTCAGGTGACTCAGACACCAGGGGGGTTTCAACATCCTCTTTTGAAGTGTCCTCAGAGATGGCCATAAAAAGATTTTGTTCCTTACACTTGTGGCCCGGGAAATATTTGTCATCACAATTATAACAAAGGCCTTTGAGTTGGCATTCAGCCATTTCATCCCTGGTCAATTTTTGGATTTTTACTGGGGCGGAGGGAGTAGTGGGAGTGATGGGTTTAGGGTGAGGGATAAAGGAGGGTTTTCGGTTTTGAGATGATACAACCTGTTGTGCTTCTTTAGCTCTTTTAGTAGCCTCCACCCAAGTTGAGGGTCGAGCCATGAGGACATGGGCCCGAATCTCCTCCTTGAGGCCACT
>ML801207.1:0-30343 GCA_009831015.1 Picea engelmannii
TAAGTGCAATTTGAATTTGGGTATGTTAGATCCCCCAACTTTTGTTCTTTATTGTGTTGTTATTTACTTCATTGTAAATACATGGTATAGTGTAGTGTCCATTTTAATTAAAAAAACATTATAGCAATACTTTTTTTTAAATCACGTATATATTTTACAAGATAAGATATGAATGGATTATGATTTATAAAACATGTTAAAGTGGGCCTTGCATCATACATTATGGATTTTGATACATTGTATTCTCTCTAAGATCCAATATAGATTGATATATTTGTTTTAATATGTTCTACTAATATTATGTGTTGTTAATGAGTTTTAAGTAAATTTTCAAGAGTAATGATGGCATAACATATAAATAACTAATATTAACAATGATGAGTCAGGTGTCATGGTTTTGCTTGAATAACGGTTATAAGTAAACCTACATTCATAGATAGTAGCCAATGATGGTTGTCCTCATTGTTGATTGACAACTGAGTTATGATAGGTTTTTCCAGCTTAGAAGAAAAACAAAAAACTAAGATTAATTGTGTTGCAAGGATGTGGAATAAGATCTCATAAGAGACCATAGAGTATTTTATTTATTTTTTTCAAATATGCCTAACTTATTGGTTGTGTATTTTTCATGTTAATGAAGGGTGGTTTAGTATACAATTATGTGGTATTGAACTCCAAACTTTGGTACACCTTTGTAGAGAAGGGGAGACCCCTTGCTCCCTTATTTTTTTCTCAAAATATAATGTTAGAAGGTGAAGCAATCCACTTGCCGAAAACTTAATCTTTGAAAATATTTAAATGGGGAACCTAAGGGTCTTGCATGAAATTTTTATTTTTTTCATCCTTGGTCATGGAACACTACCTTACCTCGGATATAAGGGCTTGACCAAATTGCACCTAATACAACCAGACTATGCCTCTTAATTTAGTGTTTTCCCATAACTATGCCCTAAGCTACAACTTATTTGATCTGCAACCAAGATCTTCTAACAACTAGTCTCACGTTCAACTCTGGCCTTAAAGCATCCCAACAACACTTTTAACACTTAGCCTATATTCATCAATACTTAGCCAAAAATAACAATGCAAGTAATAGTAACATTCATCCAAGTAAAGAGACCACAACACAAAAGTATGGGTGGCACCCAAGGAATATGTCTTAACTTGTTATAATGAAGAATGTTACAAGAATACAACAAGGGAGTTCGACCATTTCCTATGAATCATTTTATAGATGTACAAATAATCCAAGGTAGAATTTCCTATATGCCACAACACTTGCATAATATAATACCTTTAACACTCCCATGTTTTCCTCATGCAAATCCCATCTCTTTAACAAACCACACTTCCAATTCCCAAGTTATTCATTGTGCCATACCTAGAATTATCACCTCAAAACTCTTTGTTCACTCCTACATGAATGACTCTTATTGAATGCCTTTGCACAATGCATGCATCCTCTTTTTATAGTTGGGAGGGACCTTGTTGTTTTCTTTTCCTAAGGTGCCTTACACTATGCCCCACACCCAAGTGGGACCAAACGTGAAATACACTCCATCATGTCTATGAATTATTGGAATTCTCATCCCTTTGGGTCCACATCCAAATGGAATAGAGCACTAATTCCCAAGGAATCCCAAGTATGCATAAATGCAACTCTTGCTATGTTGAATGATTCACCACTCCATCCAACATATGACACACATAATCTAGCCCCATTGTCTACTATCGTATTATGTCACACATGAATGAATTGATCAAGAAGGTTTCTTATCAACATATAAGGGTGATGGTCTTATATCCCCCCCCACCTTAAATTGTTGTCATCCTAGAAACACCCAACCAATGCTTGTCTAAGTTCTCCAAGATTCCACTTCTCGAATTCCTAGATATTATATTGATATTTCCATAGTGATTCCTTCCTCTCCAAGGTCGTCTTTCTAGCTCACAAATTACTCCTACCACTAATTCTTGCCAAAATGGGTAGTCCTATGTACCAATATCTTATCCAATTTTAATTTTGGTCTATCTACAATCAATGCAGGGGATTTAGATGGGTCTACCTTGCAAGGATAACCTTCATCAATCATATAATGCTTCAACTAACTAACATGGAAAATTGGATGGTGAGCTCTCATGTGTTATAATAGTTCCAACCTGTAAGTAATGCTTCCAATATTCTCAATCACTTTGAATGGTCCTTCAAACCATCACAGGAAAGCACAAGACATGCCAACTGGTGGCTTGAACTACTCACTAGCCAACTTAAGTAAGACCAAGTCACCAACTTGAAACTCTATCTCCCTTCTACTATGATCTACCCAATGCTTCATCCTTTTAGTCTCCTTTGTCAATTGAATGTGTTCCAAATCCAGTCAATCATGCCATCCTTTGATGAACCCCAATGTCGATGGGTTGTGCCAATAATAGCCTTGCAACATCGTGTGAGGTGCCATCAGTTACTGCTTATTATCCCAATCAAATAGAATGTACCCTGAGGCTGAATTCTTTTACATGGTGTAACTGAATTGGGTTGCATCAAACAACTTTGGCCAATTTGATTGGTCTGCATGAACAAAATTTCTTAATTTATCCTCCAAAATTCCATTGATACATTTTGACATTCTGTCTGCCCATCAATTTGTGGATGATAAGTTTAACTTATCAACAACTTGGTTGCAACAAGTCTGAAAAACTCCATCCAGGAATGTCCCATGAACCTTGTATCTTTGTCCAACATAATGTTCAATGGGAGATTCCAATATTTCACAACATTCTTAAAAACCATGTTTGTAACGGTCTTATTTGTTGTACAAGTCACCTTCTTTGGAATGAATCTTGCATACATGGAAAATCCATCAACCACCACCAATATCCCATTATAACCTTGTGAAATAGGACACTGAGTGATAAAGTCCTTAGAGACACTTTCCCAAGGTCTCTCTAACATTAGTAAAGGTTGAAGAGGAGCTCCCTGCATTATGGGGACTGCCTTTCTTTGTTAGCACACAAGATAGGTCTAGACGTACTCCTCCACATCTTTTCGCATATGCTCTAGTAATAACCTTGTTCCAACAATGTCATTATCCTATATTATCCTAGGTGGATTTCCCAAAGAAAATCATGACACTCCCTTAAGAGTTCCTTCCAAAGGTTAGATAACTTAGGCACATACATGTGATCACCAAAGTATATATCCGTTTTCCATCCAAAAATTCCTCATTTTTCCTTCCCTCACCTTTTTTGTGGTGTTCAAATCAGTGGTATCCTTCTCCAACACATCTTTGATATTTTCTTACAAACTTGAGAAAACTTGCACTTGACTTCCAATAGGCATTGACCTATACTCCTCATTCTCCTCTAAAGCCAAAATATTTTCCTTTTTTCTCAAGGATTTTTCCACAATGTTCAACTTACCTAGCCGATACTCAATGGTCATGTCAAGTTGTACTATAAATTCCCACCACTATGCCTTCTTAGGTGACAACTTTAGATGAGTGGTAAAGTAACTTGTTTCCACATTGTCTACCTTCACAACAAATGACTTTCCTAACAAGTAGTGCATCCATGCTTGTAGGCAATGCACAACTTTTATCATCTCTTTATCATGAACAAGGTACCTCCATACATACTCCAATATATTTCTACCCCCATAAGCCACTAGATGACCTTCCTATGTCAAAAATTCTCCAATAGTAAAATTTGAAGCGTTTTTTTTTCATGTTACATGTCCTCTCAAAGTTTGGTAACTTCAACGCATGCACCATCGCAAGTCTATACTTCAATTCACAAGATGCTACTTCGTACTTATTTTGACCAATTCCATGGTTTATTCTTATTCAAAAATTCACTAAGTGGTGCCAAAATCTTAGAGTAAGATTCAAAAAACCTATAGTAGTATTTATCCAAACCAAGCAAGATCCTTACCTCATGGAATGTTCTCGAGTGCTCCCAAACTTCAATTGTCATAATCTTCACAAGACCCATGTGATTGCATCCTTGTCCAATATAATGGCCCCAAGAATGGTATTTTTGGTCTACCCAAAGACACACTTGGACTTCTTCAAGTATAACTAATACTACCTCAGTGCCTCAAAGACTTTTTCCAAATGCCTCTTTTGGTATTTAATGTTCTCATTGAACACCACAATGTCATCCAAATAAACAACCACCAAATTGTCTAAGAACAGTCTTAACACATCATTCATCAAGGTGAAAAAGGTAGTAGGGGAATTACACAACCAAAAAGGCATAACAAGAAACTTAAAACTGCCATACTTTGTTACATAGGTTGTCTTTTCCGCATCTCTTTCCACAATCCTTACTTGATATTATCCTTGCCTCAATTCCAACTTTGAGAAAATATTCTCGTTAGCCAAATTGTAAAAATAATCCACTGCCAAAGGTAAGGGATATTGGTTCTTAATGGTTTGCTTATTCAACGCATGGTAGTCCAAGCACATCCTCAACTCTTGTGTGTACTTATTCTTTTGCAAGAGGACCAATGCACCATATGGGGACCATGAATACTAGTGCAACATTAATGATATCACTCAACTACTTCCCCAATCCACCCTCATTCACTTCCTTGTTCAATGTTGCAACATAAAGTTGAGACTTAGACACAGACCCACCCTCTTGATGCTCAGTGTGGAAACCAACTACACCTTTCGATCCAACTTCCTTACTATTGTGTGCACAACACAAGTCTTCCATCTACCAAGTATCTCCAACTTATCTGCAACTGGCATGAGAATTGAATGAGTTCTCCCTAGTAATTTTTTTCGCAAGGATGACTTCGAAATCATCTAATTGCACCAGTGTGAAGTTTGTATGGCCCTTCCACTTATTGAACTAAATGTGAATTCATGATACAAACCCAACTGTTACCTTAGCCTTAGAATTGATCTCCTTGACTTAAGCACCAAATGATCCAACTCTAAGTTTGAGTTCACCTACCAACTCCTTCTTCAAGAAGTTGAGGGAGGTATCTAAATCCAACAATGCCTATACCATTCATCCATTCACAATTAAGTCCACATAAGAAAGCTGATTTAGGATCCATCCTTGATTTTTCTCTTCATTTTTCCACATAAGACAACTACACAAAGGAAGTGAATTGTAACATGAACAAACCAAAGATTGTGAAAAATGAGTATCCAATAGAAAATATCTAAAGGGAAAAAAGCTCCTCCACTCAGAATATTGTGTTATTCTCAAAGAGATAATATGGATACCCCCCATAAATAAGAACAAGTGTTAGGTTGTCAATTAGATCTAGCCTAAGTGGTTTTGGGATGGAGTGTTATCCTCCCACCTAGGTTTTGTTCCTATAAGTGACATGTTGAGCTCATAATGAGTATATTGTTGTAACAAATTTTAGCCTTGTTGTTGACCTAGAATTGTTCCCTAAAGAATATAGGGTTTATCCTAGGTACCATCCTTGAAATGGGGGAAAGTTCCTAGGGGTTTTACCTAGGATATGTTACCTGATTAAAAAGAAAAAGAAAAAAGTGTCAGGTTATGGATTAGCATAATCTAGATCTCTTTCAAGAAACTCTACATTAAATTTAAACAACATATCAATCATCCAAACATTAGGTGTTTCTCATGGCCACTCCCAATCATCTTATTTTATAGTGCTCATGCATAGTTATTGTTAAGCCCTAGAAAAATCCCCATGCAAATCCCATGTTATGTATAAAACCCCTTCATCGCACCCTTTCATTATAATTGTACCCTTTGTCTCCTATATATATATACACCAAGGAGACCTAGTCTTAGGATCATCTTATCTCAACTCATATTGTATTATGAAGTGGATATATTGTAAAAGGAGGTTTTCCCCTCAAAGTGGATTGTATTATTTGACTTCTTATCATTTTTTAAGGCGGTGGATCATAACATTTGGTATTAGAGCATTGATCCTAGGTTTTTTCTTCTCCAAAAAAATTTATCATAGAATTTTCTCTAAACATTTTTTCTGGGATGATTCAAATAGAAAAACTTGGATTTTATTTAGAAGACATTGCAAGGTATATGTGGTATAAATTTTATCTTCTGGGTCATTATACTTTCGGAGATACACCTTGTGGAAGATAGAGTATTTGACTAGTCCTATTACTAGCCTCAAATAAGTGTTCTGGGTAAAATCATCACATATTCTTCAACGAAGATCCAAATTCAGTGAGACTAGTTGCATTTGAAAGAAGATAGTTTGTAGTATTTATGGTACAATTTTAAGATCCGAGTATCAAATATTGGACATGTGGAATTTTCTACAAGTTCACTCCATAAAAATCCAAAAAGGAGTAAGGTTTGGGAAAGTTATCATAACTTTTACTTGGCACATCAAATTTTGGACAGACCTGTGGCATTGTAGAGAGGAAATAGTGGAGTACTATAAGCCAAATTTTTAGAATCAGAAGGGATGAAATTATAGAATTATAGCATAAGGAAGGTCATTCAGGAGGACATACTCCAAATTAAGGGTTTGAAAGGTACGTAACTTACAATTGGCATAACTGTTTATTGGGAGATCTATTTTAGGTGATTCAAAATTTGTGATAAAGAGGAAAAAGAGGATCATTAGTATTTTGTTACATGGCTTCAAGGGATCCTCCAAAAATTAATTCACCCACTAAACCTCCAAAGAGCTCAATCATTACTCAAGATGAAATCCAAGAGATTTATAAACATATGGACAAGAGGATCACTGAAAATAGGGAACATATGGAGATGAAGATGGATGAAAATAAAAATAAATACAAAATTCCATGAATTCCATGTTCTTTCAGGCTCTAGATGAGAGACTCCCTAAAGGAGATATAAAAATGCAAGGAACTCATGAAAATAAAGGTAGTATTCAGGTTGAACAACCCATTGATAATAAACAATTTTCAAGTGGACTTAACTGTTGAAATATTGTAACTTCGAAGAATATTCTACCTAAGAGGGAATGTTGAATAATATTATTATATTATATTTATTATGCCCTATTGTGCCTTTGTAAAAGTCGACCCTTTTGTGTCTTGACAATTAAATGTAAATTAAGAGGGAAAAGTGGCAAGTCGTCCTAGACCTAATTTTAGGCTGGCCAAACCACTATTTATAAGGGAGGCCAGTGCCTCATTTGTTCACTCACTCATAAGCTTTGTAGCAAGAGGAAAAAGTGTGCAAGTCTTGGAGGAGAAGTTGTTTCAACTGGGGGTGACATCAAGGAGGGTTCTTCGTCTATGCCTTGGTATCTCTTGGATAAGTAGTGAGCTACTCTTTCCTAGTGAAGGAATAGAGTGTATCTTCTTCTTTGTTTTTGGTCTATCTATATTGAGGAAGTTGTTTTTGGGTTTCCTTCCCCATGAGGGTTTCCCAAGATAATCTGTGTGTCTTTATTGTTTCTAAGATTTATTCTCTTTCAGTGATCTTACTTATGAAGCTAATGTGCTAAATGATTATAATAATAAAGAAGAATCGTAACTGTTAGTTGTATAAGTATAACATCAACATGGTATCAGAGTAGGCCTTAAAGAGACCAACTCACAGTTTATAAGAAATGACTAGCCTCAACACACCCTCTCCAAAATCCAGTTTCCAGTATTGCAGTTGTTGCAGAATTAAGGTTTCTACATAAACTCTAAGTATGAAGTTTTCCCTGTTTAAGGAGGACGTTGGGGGAAGTAACCACATATAGGAGCTCACCCTAGGAGGGCGCATCTAGTCCCTGGATCATAATTTCTAAATTTGAAGTTTGAAAAATAATAGGTTCCTCATAAAACCTTAACTTGCAGTTGTAATTACAGTTGAAGTACGAGTTGCAGTGCCAGTTCCTTCATGCCAGTTGCAGCACCAACTGTAGTGCCAACACGAGTTGCATTATCAGTTGCAGTGAAAGTTTTTGTGAAGTGTTTGGACTGATTTTTATTGTTCTAGTGTGACTTACCATAGAAAATATCCAACTACTAAATTACAATTTGCAACACCTTTGAAGTTTTAAAGGTTTGTTATTTATTTTCACTGATACCAAATGGTTCCACTACTTGTCGATACTATCAAAGGTATGTACTTACATATGTTTAAACTGTATCATTATTGTTAAAGAGTATTTGCAGGAGAAAGGATATTTTGTCTAAGAAAAAATCGTAGATCCAGAGGGATCTCAGATCCAACACATTCACAAGAACAATGCACCTCAAGTTTGATCAATTTAATATGCCTCTATTTATTATGATCTTATGAACATCTAGGTTTTATTTTGATCTATTGAAGTTATGACTATCATACTAACCATTGGTCAAAATTAAAGTCAAAAGTATTAGATTGATTAAGGTTGAGATTATAGAGTTTATTCTCTAACTCATATTTCTGTCAAGAAAGCATATTATCTTAGTACATAGAATAGGTTGAAGAGAATACTTGTCATCTTGTGTGAAGGGACTCAGAAGAAAATCAACAACACTCATTATTGAGGACAAGACTCCAGGTTCTAGGTTTGATTGATTAAATTGACAAGATTCAAATTTGCACATATAAAGTTTGATAATTGGTAAACACTATAATTGTGATAGAAATATTTGAAAAGTTTTATTATTGAATACTTGGTAGCATGTGAGAAATATTGAGATAAGTTCTTATTGTAATTATTTACTAGATATAACTGACGTTTCCTCTAGGAGAAACTTCTTGTTTTGTTTCTAGGTTACCATGGAGGAATGATTGATCACAACACTAGAAGAGTGTTGCTCTCATTTCTTATTATTATATTTCTTACTTTTGAGCCTTGTTCCAGGCAGGTCATAGGTGATAGCTCTGAAAAATATACTGTGACAATTGTTCTTTCTATTGTGTTTATTATTATTATAAAGAGTATTATTCTTGTCTATTGTTTCTCCCTTGTTTCTCTTGTTTTGGGAAGGTCATTAGTGATAACCCCGAGGGATCTATAGTGACGGCTGCAGGAGGCAACATATTAAATGAAACATGGAGAAAATTATCCAAGTTGTATACATGACCGTATACATCCATGTACTGAAGAATAAGAAGAAGAAGAAGCTACTTTTGCTAGATACACAACATCTCATATGAAGACAGATCATGAGGAGTAGAAGGCTCCAAAGATAACAAAACAAATCCCTCTAGTGCAGTTGATCACTCTTCAAATCATCAGGAAGAGTTAGTAGAGCCAAAAGGGACTACCTAGAGTCAACGAAGTAACCAAGAAGAGAACAACATGGTCCCATGACACTTTCCAGGACACAAATCCATATAGCATTGATGTGCCATATAATAGGGAGCAGATGGATCTGAAGATTATATAGAATCAGAGGAAGTCAAGCTTTAGAGGGAGCATGGAGACTCAGAGTGAGCCTGATCTCAAAGAATATTAGATGGGAGAAAGATACGTCTTTTAGGATGGACAGACAGATGCCATGAGTTGAGAAGACTATATCATAGCTTCAGAGACTTCTAGGAGATGTGAAATCTCTTGGGAAGATTCCCTTGTTTTAGTGACAGAGGAGGAAGCCTGTCAGAAGGATTGGGATATGGAGTTTTCCTTGAGACTAGAAGATAAGTCAGTAATGACTTCCAAGGTTGATCTAACAGATCAAGCATGTTGCAGATAACAATATAAAGATGTACAAATCCTAATTTGTGTTCAGAGGATTCTCCCAATAAGAGGGACAAGACTATGACGAAACACTTGCTCTAGTAATCAGAAAATATATATAGAGAACAACTATGATCCTTTTAAAGAAGTTGATGCAGTATGAGATTCATAGGGAGAAAATGAATATATCATCATGATGGAGTATAGGAGTTACCCTCATATTTCAACAACTACAGTGAAAATGGAGCAATCATTCTCAGTTTTAGAAAAAGCAATTGCAGGTGCAGAGTCTCAGTTCTAGAAGGAACAAGTTGCAGAGAGAATAGGAAACATACTTTCAGGCAGTGAGCAATATAGTTCTTTGTAGAAAGAACATAGAACCAACACATGATTATGTAGTTTGAGTTGCAGTTGAGCAAGTGTACCAGGACGGTACAATGTGATCTGAAAATTTGGTTTCGAATTATAGGATAAGAAGACTCATGTCTGCAAGTTGAAGAAAGATCCAAGAGATTAATATGGAAGGATTGATAGTTTTCTGATGAGCTTGGGATTTACCAAGAGTAAATATGATCCCAACCTTTACTTCAAGATTGAGAATGATGGACTAGTTATATTGCTGCTATATGTGGATGACTTATTCTTGACAGATGAAGAAAATCTCATTGCAGATTGTAAGAATAAGCTTGTCGTTGAATTTGAAATGAAGGACCTAGGCCCGATGCACTATTTATTATGTCTTGAAGTATGGCAGAGCCTTGAAGATATTTTCCTTAATCAAGGAAAGTATTTTGTGGAAATTCAGAAGATATTCAACATGATGGACTGTAGATCCATGTCCACTCCCATGGAGACGAATCTGAAGTTATTGATTGATACTTCGTCAGAAATAGTTGATGTTACTATATGCAGACAGATGATTGGTTCATTGATGTATCTGATGAATACTAGACCAGATATATTGTAATATTCCAGATATAAAAAGTATGAAGAACAGAAATAAAATGCTAGAAATGGCAAATAAACAAAAATATAACCAGAACAACACCACAATAACACTGAATTGATATCAAAATAACACCAAAAAGACCACTTTGATTCTGAGAGCAATGTTCACTTGCTTCTTCAAGGGGGTAACCTCCATTCGAGCAAAGCTCTATTACAATAATATCCAAGCTAGGGTTCGCATACCCTCAAATCCTATTTATACTAAATATGTCTATCAAAAGAACCATCTAGAGGAAGATCCTTCTAGAAGCGGAAGCCTATGTTAGGTCTTCTTACATCTGACTTATTCTACCTTATTGCAAGGCCTTATTAATATTGACCTTTATTACATACGAATATATTGTTCTACCTACGTGAGGGGTTAGGTCCTTAACATGTCCTCCCCCTTAAAAAATAGTATTGTCCTCAAGGCTTGAGATGTGGAAATTGTTGCAGAATGGTAGTTGGTTCCCAAGTGGCATCTACTGGAGTTGTATCTTTCCACTGGACTAACACTTCCTTGATGGTCCACTGACGCAGGTGACGCTCACGTTGGTCCATGACTGCTTGTGGTTGTAGCCAAATGGATCCTTCTTGGTCCAACTTGGGAAGGTTGGTTTGAGTTTGGCACTTAGTTCCAATCACCTTCTTTATGCATGAAACATGAAAAACAGGATGTAACTTAGAATGATTGGGAAAAGCTAACTAATAGGCCACTTGTCCCACACACTTGAGAATGGTATAAGGACCATAAAATTTGGGTGCCAGCTTTTGACAATGGTCGGCCTTGAGGGAATTTTTCTTGTAAGGTTGTAGTCGAAGAAATACTTGATCCGCTTTTGCAAATTGACGTTCAGAGCGACCTTGATCTGCTTGTTTCTTCATGCAGTTATGGGCCATGTCCAAATTCTCTTTGATGGTACGGAGAATAGCCTCTCGAACTGTAAGTGTTTGGTCAACCTCCTGGACCTTCGAGACACCTGGTAATATGAAAGAACTGAAGGTGGATTTTTTCCATATACCGCTTCAAAAGGAGTCATGCGGGTAGTTGTATGCTATGAAGTGTTGTACCAACATCCAGCTAGGGGTAACCATTGAGCCCACTGATTTTTCTTTTCCGATGCAAAACACCTCAAATATGTTTCCAAACGCTTGTTGACAACTTCAATATGATCATCAGTCTGGGGATGATAAGTTGTGTTGAGATTCAATTGGGTGCCTTGTAGCTTGAACAATTCTTGCCAAAAATTGCTGGTGAAAGTTGGGTCGCGATAAAAAACAATAGAATGTGGCATGCCATGAAGCTTGAAGATTTGATCCATGAAAAGTTGAGCCATAGTGGATGTTGTAAATGGGTGTTGAAGAGAACAGAAATGAGCATACTTAGAAAGGAGATCAACTACCACCATGATGACCGATTTAGGTAAGCCTGTAATAAAATCCATAGAGATATCCTGCCAAATAGCAGGGGGAATTGGAAGCAGTTGTAGTGTGTCAGGAGATTTGACTGTTTCTCCCTTGTTGCATTGGCACACATCACATTTAGCCACAAAATTACAAACTTCTTGTTTCATACCATCCTATAAAAAAGAACGTTTGACCCTGTCATAGGTTTTGGTAAACCCGGAGTGCCCAGCTATGGGTGAAGCATGAAGATCAAAAAGTATCGTGGATATAAGTTTTGACTGTTTACTTAAATACAAACGCCCTTTGTATCGAAGCTCATCATGGAGCCAAGAATACCCTGGGGAAACTGGAGAATTGGACTACAATTGTTGTATCAGATGCAAACTTTTGGGATTGTGTAGCCATTCCTTGTAAACGGCTTGGAGCCACTCTGGTACAATGAAGGAGAGAGAAAAAAGGGACCCTTCATCTTCATATTTTCGGGAAAGTGCATCTCCAATCACATTGTCTTTTCCTTTCTTGTAAATGATCTCATAATAATATACAAAGAGCTTAGTCACCCATTTTTGTTGCTCTGGGAGGAAATGCGTTATTCCATAAAATACTTGAGGCTTGATGATCTGTCTTAATTTGGAAGCATTTCCCCAATAGGTAAAGGAAACAAAGATCAACTTCATGCAGAATAGCCAACATTTCCTTTTCATAGATGGATTTGCCCAAATTTCGTTCACACAATTGTTTGTTGGTAAAGGCCAGAGGTCGACCCTCTTGCATAAGGACAACACCAATTCATTTCCCTGAAGCGTCACATTCTAGGACAAAGGTCTTTGTGAAATAAAGAAGGACCAGGACTCGGATGTTGCACATGGCCATCTTCAAGGTTTGAAAATCCCGAGCAGTTGTTGGAGTCCAAGTGAAAGAATTATTTTTAAGGAGTGCAGTGAGAGGTGTCACAATCTTTCCATAATTCTTAACAAACTTGCGATAATAACCTGTTAAGCCTCGAAATTCACGCAAGATTTTGAGGAGGGGTGCAGCCAATCTTGCACAGATTCAATCTTTTTAGGATCCACCCTGACGCCGTCCTTTCCAACAAGATGACCCAAGTACTCGACTTCTGAGGCTCCAAAAGCACATTTAGATTGTTTCAGGAAAAGTTGGTGCTGAGAGAGTAGATGGAGAACTCAATCCACATGAGAAAGATGGTATGTCCAGGTTTTTCTATAGATGAGGATATCATCAAAGAAAACTAAGACAAAATGATGGAGAAAAGGACGAAAGACATGATTCATGAGGCTCTGGAAGGTGGAGGGGTAATTACACAAGCCAAAGGGCATGACCAAAAACTCATAGTACCCCTCATGAGTTCTAAAGGCAGTTTAGGAATGTCTACCTCTTTTATATGGATCTGGTGGTATCCAGAGAGAAGATCAAGTTTAGTAAAGAACTGGGTGCCAGTCAATTCATCCAAGAGGTCATCAATGACAAGAATGGGAAATTTGTCTTTAATGGTGATTTTGTTGAGGGTGCGGAAGTCGGGACACATGCGCCAAGAACCTTATTTCTTTAGGACCATGACCATAGGAGAAGAGTAGGGGATCGTACTAGGGCGGATAACGCATGTGTTAAGCAGTTCTTGAACCATTTTCTCAATTTCATTTTTTTGGGAAAAGGGGTGACGATAGGGACAAATATTGGGAGGAAGGCTTCCTAGTACAAGGGGAATGGAATGATCATGAACACCATGGGAAGGAGGGAGTCCCTGGGGAGTGGAAAATACCATTTGATGTTTAGAGAGGATGGATTGGAGGTCTTGCGACACATAGGGTGTCTTAGTTGCTTGTATGGCATGGAGTTTGGCAATAACACCAGAATGACCTTTTTTGAGCAGCTTTTCCATGCGATGGGAACTAATGATCTTAGGGGAACCGACGATGATGCCTTGGAACTTATAGTTTTGGCCCTCTTGGTCGAATTGCATGGTTAATTCCTTAAAATCCATGAGAATGGGACCCAAAGTCCTTAGCCAATGTGCACCCAACACAATGTCACAACCACCCATGTCGATAGAAAACATATGAGATTTCAGGTGGTAGTCACCAATTTGGAGACACACATTTTCACAACGCCCTCCACATTTCATGGAGCCGCCATTAGCAATCATGATTTGGAAATTGTTGACTGCATGGATATAGCAATGATTTTCTTGGGAAATGCAACGATGAATAAAAGTATGGGTGCTTCCACTATCAACAAGAATGATGACCTTCCTATGCTTGATGTAGCCAATTAGCTTTAGGGTTTGGGGAGCAGAGAAGCCAATGAGATCATTTAGGGAAATGACTGGTTCTACTTCGGGAGGGTTTGAGGGAGGGGTTATGCTCAAATAATGGTGCAAAAATTTCCAGACTCTTTTTTTGTTTTTACACCTACGGAGTTATACTCTGGTCTGAAGAATACTGCAGTGATGAAATGCCCAAATTCTTAGCTAGGAAGAAATGTGTAGTGATTTGGAAACTCGAACATAGTTGCGCAACAATAGATCTTGTATGTTTTATGTTTTGTTTCTGTCCCCAAGGGTTAGGTATTCAAGGGTTCTACAGACAAGGGTTTGCCCTGTGTTATATCTCTCTGATATGTGTGTGAGGTCCAACAATAGTACTCGGCCCAATATCTTAGGGTACCAACTAAGGAGGATAGACCGTGCCCTTAGCCATACTACCCGACTACCCAGGTACTAGAGAGTATCTTCCTAAGTGTTGTTCTCAGTGACACTATAGCAATCAGGAGGCAGATCAGTTTATCTAAAAGAGGGCTTCATGAAATTTAGGTCGATCCGTATACAGGTGTTTTCTGATGCACTACCACTTGAAGGGGTACCAACAGGGGTTACAAGGGTGGCCAATAGATGTGCGCTTAAGAAACACTTGTATTTCCTGCATGTATGAATCCCTCAACTGTGGTTTTACGCACGTAACGACAGATCTTTGTAGCTTAAAGACATCGGAATATGTCTCTACCCTGAAACAAAATAACCCACAATTTTCTGTCGAGGAAAGTGCTCTGATACCACTTGTAATATTCCAAATATAAAAAGTATGCAGAACATAAATAAAATGCTAGAAATGGAAGATAAACAACAATATAACCAGAACAACACCACAGTAACACTGAATTGATATCAGAATAACACCAGAAAGAGCACTTTGATTCTTAGAGCAATGTTCACTTGCCTCTTCGAGGGGGCAACCTCCAGTCGAGTAGAGCTCTATTACAATAATATCCAAGCTAGGGTTCTCATACCCTCGACTCCTATTTATACTAAATATGTCTATCAAAAGAACCATCTAGAGGAATATCCTTCTAGAAGCAGAATCTTCTATTAGGTCTTCTTACATCCGACTTATTCTACATTATTGCAAGGCCTTATTAATATTGACCTTTATATTGTTCTACCTACGTGAGGGGTTAGGTCCCTAACATATATGCTTTGTTGTCAACACCTCGAGTCAGTATCTGGTGGAGCCCAGATGTGTTCACCTTGTAGCCACAAAGCATGTGATGAGATACCTTAAGGGTACGTTAGACTATGGCATTTGTTATAATGGAGATTGTGACGTCAGATTGTATGGCTATACTGATTCAAATTGGGATGGAAAGGCTTCAGACAAAAAAATCACTTTAGGATGTTGTTTTAGTTTTGGGTCAACCATGACTTCATGGAAAAACAGGAAGCAATCCAATATTGCTCTCAGTACAGAAAAAACTGAGTACATTGTAGCATGCTCCGCTAGTTGTGAAGCCATATGGATTCAGAAGTTTTTGAAAGGTCTATTTGAGCTAGATATGGATTCTACCATGATATTTTTTGATAACCAGAGTTGAATAAAGATGACAAAGAACTCAGTGTTCCACGATAAGATGAAGCACATTGAGATCCGGTACCACTACATTTGTGACATGGTACAGAAAGGAGTTGTGAAGCTCCAGTATGTTGGCACAGATGAGAAGGTAACAAATGTTTTGACTAAGCCTCTGTCTCGTGTGAATTTTGAGTACTTTCGAGACAAGCTTGGTATAGTCCGAAAGGATTTCACTCGAAATGGGGAGTGACGTTGATGATACTATGGTATCCTGACCACCAGCAGGGCAACTCATTAGGATTTATGTCCTAGGGGATTGATCATCCCTGGAAAGATCTTGTAAGGTTTGGATTGACAGTCTATCAAAGTTCCTATGTATGTATATACTTGTTGTGGTCAATAGTGTGGTAGCTCATTAGAACTTATATCCTAGGGGATTTTATTATCCCTGGAAAGATCCAGTAAGGTTCAGATGGACAGTGTATAAGAGTGCCCACTATTATTGTTGTTTTTGTTTTTGATGATGATGATTCTGTCTCATTCTATTTCCATTGATGTTCTTGTTCCATCTTCATGTTGTTGATGTTGATGTTCCAACTTTGTGTTGTTGATGTTATTGTTACAGCTTCATGTTGTTGATGTTGATGTTCCAGCTTCATGTTTTTGATGATGTTGATGTTCCATCTTCATGTTGTTGATAATGATGATGTTACTCCAACTTCATGTTGCAGATGATGATGATGTTCAGTTTCTACTGATGTTGATGATGAGAAAAACTTTCCATGACCTATAGATATGACAGACACTGTTTCAGATGTTGACGACGATGTCTTCTCCTCTTGATGATGTATTGAGTTTAGTTAGTTGTTATAAATGTTCTTAGTAGAATACCATTCTTGTTAAGGGGGAGTGTTGAAATATTGTAACTTCGAAGAATATTCTACCTAAGAGGGAATGTTGAATAATATTCTTATATTATATTTATTAGGCCCTATTGTGCCTTTGTAAAAGTCATCCCTTTTGTGCCTTGACAATTAAATGTAAATTAAGAGGGAAAAGTGGTAGGTCGGCCCAGACCTAATTTTAGGCTGCCCATACCACTATTTATAAGGGAGGCCAGCGCCTCATTTGTTCACTCACTTATAAGCTCTGTAGCAAGAGGAAAAAGTGCTTAAGTCTTGGAGGAGAAGTTGTTGCAACTGGGGGTGACATCGAGGATAGTTCTTGGTCTATGTCTTGGTATCTTTTGGATAAGTAGTGCACTACTCTTTCCTAGTGAAGGAGTAGAGTGGATCTTCTATTTTTTTTTTGGTCTATCTATATTGAGGAAGTTTTTGCTAGGTTTTCTTCACAATGAGGGTTTCCCAGGATAATCTGTGTCTCTATTTTTTCTTTGATTTCCTCTCTTGCAGTGACCTTATTTATGCAACTAATGTGCTAAATGATTATAATAATAAAAAAGAATTGTAATTGCTAGATGTATAAGTATAACATCAACATTAACTCTAATAGTGGAGTTAATTATGGTGGGGGTTATAAATCCAACTCTCCCAAGATTGAATTAATGAATTTTGATGGAACAAAAGTCTTTACTTGGGTGAACCAAATAGAGAAATATTTTGAACTGCATAATATTGTGGATGATAAGAAAATGATTCACATAGAAACTATGAACTTTGAGATAAAACCATATCAATGGTATCAATGGGTAGTTAAAAGGAAACCCCTTTTACTTGGGTTCTATTTACAAGAGATTTAGAAACACAATATGGGAAAGTTTGGGAACATGACTACTTCATTTAATTGACAAGAATCAAGCACTTAAGTGATATTGAAGATTACAATTCATAATTTAAGTATTGGCCACAAGGGTGGATGACATAAGTGATGAAAAATTGCTGCAAGCTTACATGGGTGGATTAAAAGAAGACATTAAACATGAGATTTTCTTAAAACATCCTACAAACATTACGGAAGCTATGCAATATGCTCGAAATATTCAAGCCAAGAATAAAGACTACACACAAGCACCATGGGAGCATACACAAGAAGAAAAGATCATTTTGGGGTTCATAAGACAATCATACCTCAACCGACAAGGTTGACACCTCAACAAATGAATGAAAGGAGAGCAAAGAGACTATGTTTCAATTGTGACAACAAGTACATTAAGGGGCATAAATGAAGTGAGAAGAAAGTATTCTACATAGATAATGAAGGGGAAGAAGATCAAGAATTGGAACCATCACAAGATCTAGAGACAGAAAAGACTACTCCAATGATATTTTTTCATGCATTGGTCGACATCCGTAATCCACGAACACTCGAGATAGAAGGATATATCAAAAATAAAAAGGTAACAGTGTTAATTGATTCTAGTAGTACCCATAACTTCATCAATTGCAAATTAGCAAAAAAATCTCAATTGCTTTGTATATCCAACACCATAGTTCCAAGTAATGATTGCATATAGAGGTACCATAAATTGTTCTAGGAAGTTCCATAGTATTAATCTCAATATGGAGGAGAATTTATTGGATAGTCCCATGATTTCCATCCAAATGGGTGGTGTTGATGTTGTATTAGGGGTCCAATGTTTACAATCATTGGGAACAATGGCCCTTAATTTTCAAGATCTTTTCATCAGATTTTCCTCAGAAGGCAAGGAAATTGAGCTTAGAGGTATCCAAGAGAAACTCTCTAAAGTGATAAACTCTAACAACATGACAAAATTACTCAAAAAGGGACACCATGGTGTAATTGCACAATTGAGCTCAATAGATGTTCAAACATCTATATCATTTTCTCAAATGGATCTCCACAAAGTTATCAACAATCATTCCAAGGTAATTGGAGAGATGCCTAAGGGTCTTCCACCTACTCAAGATCATGCCCATGTTATTCATTTGCAACAAGGAAGTGTACATCAATTCTTCCATGTTTCTTACTTAAAGAAAATAACCAATGACAAGACACCAATGAAAACTGTTTTATCATAGATGAATGGAGAAGAGAAAATCATACTAGAACCATAAAAAATCCTTGAAATAAGGATTAAAAAGTTGCAAAATCGAGTAATTAATGAGTACCTCATCAAATGGAAGAACCTACTAGTGGAAGAGGCGACATGGCAAAATTATTTCTTCATTTATACACACCCGTGGTTGTCAAGTGTTGAGGACAATACTTGTTTGAATGGTAGGGGCATGTGAAGCCCTAGACAAAGCCCCATACAAATCCCATGTTATGTATAAAACCCCTTCATCACACCCTTTCATTATAATTGCACCCTTTGTCTCCTATATATATACCAAGGATACCTAGTCTTAGGATCATCTTATCTCAACTTATATTGTATTCTAAAGTGGATATATTGTAAAATGAGATTTACCCATCGAAGTGGATTGTATTCTTTGACTTTTTTTCATTTTTTAAGGCGTTGGATCATAACAGTGCCACACGTTTCTCATGCATAATTCCCTACTTTATATTGATCTTATATGCATATTACTCACCCATTCCTCTCCTACTTTTCTTTCTTTTCCTTTCTAAGTTAAACTCACGTGTGTGTGGGAACATAATAATTCTATTTTTAATTAAATGAAATATGTTAAACAAAAGTGATTTTTTCCATTAATTTAGATGTTAATAATGCATATTTACTTCACTTTTCTTTGGTTTGTTCTTTTGCACATAAAATCTAGTCTATTTACTCATGAAGGCATTTTCCATCTAAATGAGAGCACTTCTATTTATATGAATAATATTTGTGTTTAAATGAATGCACTTCTATCCACATCAATATTATTTCTAAATGATTGCACATGATACATTTTTAGTCTGGAACATGGAACCCCAATCAATATCAAAGGGTGAGGCCATGGTCACTCCAAACTTTGTACACACATATTTACATGGAGGGGGAACCAATATTCTAGGGTGAGACCATTTTAACTCCATTTCATTTACTGTTAGTGATAGAATCATGGTCTACTAAGGAATATGTACTTTGTGCCCTTATTTTTCACCCCTCAATTCATCATCGTAGTCGACCTTTGTTGTCCAACCTCACAATGTCGTGCAACCCTTTAGGTGAGGATATATTTCCTTGAACACAATATACACTAAGGGAATTGATAATAGGTGGGAATTCCTCCACTTCTCCCTATTGAACACATGCTACAACTCCTTCTCACATTCTCTACCCAAGTGTAGGATTATCCTAGAAATCTAACCTCTATCCATGCACACACCTAGGAACACAACATTACATAACATTGTTCTCTTAAGAAAAATAAATCATAATCATGTATGCATATCATAGGATCAAAATTGAGACATTTAATGTTCTAACCTTTTCTTAGGTCCATATAACTTGACTCATTCTTAATGTCCATAGGTTTGTAGGTCCTATCTATCACATATGAAGGATCATTAGTAATATTACAATATATAAAAAGTCAACCATGCATACTATATAATCAGTAATCAATCTCATGAACCAACACGTTTCATATATAATCAATCAATCTCATGAACCAACACGTTTCATATATTTTCTTTATTCAATCATCATAATGTCAACATCATAAATCAACACACCATGTAACAACCCCACCGTTACGACGCAACGAAGTACAACAAGTAATTTTTTTAAAAGCATTAGGAAATTAACATCAACACCTAATTCACAACAACGCATAATCATAACGACGTCATAATTAAAAGCATTACAAGTGACACATCATTGTAATCAATAACAACACAAGCCAACACATTAACATAAATGTTAGAGACACACATTCAACACATAAACATAGATAGCAACGCAGTTCAACACATCTCAATAAATCAAAGCAATATAAATAATGATCAGCCATGTCATTGAATATGAAATAACTACCCACCCAACCTATCCTCCATGGTTAGGACCTCCACGACACATAAGCAACGCTCAAGCCCAAGATTCATCCGATTGATTTTGACCACTTAAGGTCTCAGGGTTGTCAATTGTTCTGAGGAACAAGGAGGTATCTAAATCCCACTAATACAATCAAGCCGAAATCCAATTAGATCAGCAATCAAGCTCACCTATCAAGTAATCATGACGCATGAGTAATGTAATTACTAAATCATTCAACATCAATATTATTGTAATAGTGCAAGAGAATCTAATCATTAAAATGATCATACATCACATTAATTTCAAGGCGTAAGAGTAATCATCAATTTTACTTCGTGGCTCAAGGAAATGAAATCACATAACCATTCAAACATCGCATTAAAATCATGGTGCAAGAGTGAACCAATTTCCATAACAATCATACATTCACATAATTACAAGCGCAAGGGTAATCTAACTATTGTAACACTCATACATCAACTTGATTTAATGGCACAAGAGAGAACTAAATTCCAAACAATCATACATCAACATATTTAGTGGCGCGAAGAGATCTAAGTACCTACTCATTTATACATCAACATTATTCCATACAAGATTATGTTATCCCAACTTTAAATATGTATAGATTAGTCAAGATCCTCTTAAGAAACCATAAGGAGGTCAACCTTCTTTAAACAATGTTTTACGAATTCCATACTACTTGAGTATCTCTTAAAACCTCAACAAGATCATTCGTAAA
Source organism: Picea engelmannii (assembly GCA_009831015.1). Lineage (NCBI taxonomy): Eukaryota > Viridiplantae > Streptophyta > Pinopsida > Pinales > Pinaceae > Picea > Picea engelmannii. The sequence goes on from ML801207.1 coordinate 21,510, forward strand.
ATGAGAATGAAGGATTTAAAGTGTTGGTATATCAATCTAAGAGGATTAAGAAATATCATCATTGTCATGAACTAAATCATAGAGCACTAAGCATCACTCTTCAACATCCAATTCTATTGAAGTTACAACACTAGTTTAAGAATTAAGAGTAACACGAGGGTTCTATTTATCGAGGAAAACAAGTATAACATTTATGATTTCTACTCTATAAGGATCTACCTTTATTATATCCCAAGGCATGGGTATTGACCCTTATCAAGAATAGTATTTCAACACATGCTCATACTTCTAGCCACCTCTAAACCCACTTTTGCTTGTAATCAAGATAAAGGTTTTCAGACCTTATTTAAGAGAATAGTCATGAATTATCTAAACATTAAATGTAAGTTGGTTCCTCTAACTATTACTATCTCTTAAACTAGAATAAGGCATGGCATTCCAGATTAAATTCAAATAATATAATGAGAAACACTAAACTAAATGTAAAATTTCAATACTATTGTACGACCCCTTTCCATTAGCCTAGTATAAAATAAGAATTAATAAACATTTACCTCACATTGATTAATTAATATATATTCTCACAAAAGTGTAACTTTACAGAAGTACTAATATTACATTATTTTAATAATAAGCTCCAGCACGGGGGGATACCAACAATTACCTCACATTGATGGACTGTAGAGCCATGTCCACTCTCATGGAGACGAATCTGAAGTTATTGGCTGATACTTCGTGAGAAATAGTTGATGTTACTATATACAGACATATGACTGGTTCATTGATGTATTTGACGAGTACCATACCAAATATATGCTTTGTTGTGAACACCTTGAGTCAGTATCTGGTGGATCCCAGACGTGTTCACCTTGTAGCCGAAAAGCATGTGATGAGATACCTTAAGGGTACGTTGGACTATGGCCTCTGTTATATTGGATATTGTGACTTCAGATTGTATGTCTATACTGATTTTGATTGGGATTGAAGGGATTTAGAAAGAAAAATCACTTTAGGATGTTGTTTCAGATTGGGGTCAACCATGACTTCATGGAAAAATAGGAAGCAATCCAATATTTCTCTCAGTACGAAAAAAGCAAAGTGCATTGCAGCATGCTCCACTAGTTGTGAAGCCATATGGCTTCAGAAGTTGTTGAAAGGTCTATTTGACCTAGATATGGATGCTACCGTGATCTTTTGTGATAACTAGAGTTGCATAAAGATGACAGAGAAGTCAATGTTCCATGATAAGACGAAGCACATTGAGATTCAATACCACTACATTCGTGACATGGTATAGAAAGGAGTTGTGAAGCTCTAGTATGTTGGCACATATGAGAAGGCAACAGGTGTGTTGACTAAGCCTCTATCTCGTGTGAAGTTTGATTACTTCTGATACAATCTTGGTATAGTCCGAAAGGATTTCCCTCGAAAGGGGGAGTGGCGCTAATGATACTATGGTATCCTGACCACCAGTAGGGTAGCTCGTTAGGATTTATATCCTAGGGGATTGATCATCCTTGGAAAGATCACGTAAGGTCCGGATGGACAGTCTATCAGAGAGCCTATGTATGTATATACGTGTTGTGGTCAGTAGTGTGGAAACTCATTAGAATTTATATCCTAGGGGATTTTATTATCCCTAGAAAGATCCTGTAAGGTCCGGATGGACGGTCTGTCAGAGTGCCCACTGTTATTGTTGTTGTTGTTGATGATGATGATGATCATGTCTCATTCTGTTTCCATTGATGTTGTTGTTCCAGCTTCATGTTGTTGATGTTGATGTTCCAACTTTGTGTTGTTGATGTTATTGTTACAGCTTCATGTTGTTGATGTTGATGTTCCAGCTTCATTTTGTTGATGATGTTGATGTTCCAGCTTCATGTTATCGATGATGATGATGTTACTCCAGCTTCACGCTGCAGATGAAGATGATGTTCAGTTTATACTGATGTTGATGATGAGAAAAACTTCCCATGACCTATAGATATGACAGACAATGTTTCAAATGATGATGACGATGTCTTCTCCTCTTGATGATGTATTGAGTCTAGTCAGTTGTTATAAATGTTTTCAGTAGAATACCCTTCTTGTTAAGGGGGAATTTTGAAATATTGTAACATCAAAGAATATTCTACCTAAGAGGGAATGTTGAATAATACTATTATATTATATTTATTAGGCCCTATTGTGTTTTTGTAAAAGTCGACCCTTTTGTGCTTTGACAATTAAATGTAAATTAAGAGGGAAAAGTGACAGGTTGGCCCAAACCTAATTTTAGGTTGGCCATACCACTATTTATAAGAGAGGCCAACGCCTCATTTTTTCACTCACTTATAAGCTCTGTAGCAAGAGGAAAAAATGTGCAAGTCTTGGAGGAGAAGTTGTTGCAACTGGGGGTGACATCAAGGAGAGTTCCTGGTCTATGTCTTGGTATCTCTTGGATAAGTAGTGGGCTAATCTTTCCTAGTGAAGAAGTAGAGTGGATATTCTATTTTGTTTTTGGTCTATCTATATTGAGAAAGTTTTTGTTGGGTTTTCTTCCCCATGAGGGTTTCCCAGGATAATCTGTGTGTCTCTATTGTTTCTGTGATTTCCTCTCTTTCAACGATCTTATTTATGCAGCTAATGTGTTAGATGATTAAATTAATAAAAAAGAACTGTAACTACTAGTTGTATAAGTATAACATCGACATTAACTCTAATAATGGAGTTAATTATGGTGGGGGTTCTAAATTCAACTCTCCCAAGATTGAATTAAAGAATTTTGATGGAACAAAAGTCTTTACTTGGGTGAACCAAATAGAGAAATGTTTTGAACAACATAATATTATGGATGATAAGAAAATGATTCACATAGAAACTTTGAACTTTGAGATAAAACCATATCAATGGTATCAATGGGTAGTTAAAAGGAAGCCCCTTTTACTTGGGTTCTATTTACAAGAGACTTAGAAACACAATATGGGAAAGTTTGGGAACATGCCTACTTCATTCAATTGACAAGAATCAAGCACTTAGGTGATATTGAAGATTTAAATTCAGAATTTAAGTATTGGCCACAAGGGTGGATGCCATAAGTGATGAGCAATTGTTGCAAGCTTACATGGGTGGATTAAAACAAGACATTAAACATGAGATTTTCTTAGAACATCCTACAAACATTATGGAAGCTATGCAATATGCTCAACATATTCAAGCCAAGAATAAGGCTACACACAAGTCTACCATGGGAGAATACACAAGAATAAAAGATCATTTTGGGGTTCATAAGACAACCGTACCTCAACTGACAAGGTTGACACCTCAACAAATGAATGAAAGAAGAGAAAAGAGACTATGTTTCAATTGTGACAACAAGTATAGTAAAGGGCATAAATGAAGTGAGAAGAAAGTATTCTACATATATAATGAAGATGAAGAAGATCAAGAATTGGAACCATCACAAGATATAGAGATAGAAAATACTACTCCAATGATATTTTTTCATGCATTGGTCGACATCCGTACTCTACGAACCCTCGAGATAGAAGGATATATCAAAAAGAAAAAGGTAACAATGTTGATTGATTCTAGTAGTACCCATAACTTCATCAATTGCAAATTAGCAAAAAATCTCAATTGCTTTGTATATCCAGCACCATAGTTCCAAGTAATGATTGCATATGGAGGCACCATAAATTGTTCTAGGAAGTTCCATAGTATTAATCTCAATATGGGGGAGAATTTATTAGATAGTCCCATTATTGTCATCCAAATGGCTGGTGTTGATGTTTTATTAGGGGTCCAATGTTTACAATCATTGGGAACAGTGGCCCTCAATTTTCAAGATCTTTTCATGAGATTTCCCTCGGAAGGCAAGGAAATTGAGCTTAGAGGTATCCAAGTGAAACTCTCTAAAGTGATAAGCTCTAACAACATAACAAAATTACTCAAAAAGGGACACCATGGTGTAATTGCACAATTGAGCTCAATAGATGTTCAAACATCTATATCATTTTCTCAAATGGATCTCCACGAAGTTATCAACAATCATTCCAAAGTATTTTGGAGAGATACCTAAGGGTCTTCCTCCTGCTCAAGATCATTCCCATGTTATTCATCTTCAAAAATGAAGTGTACATAAGTCTTCCATGTTTCTTACTTAAAGAAGATAACCAATGACAAGATACCAGTGAAAACTATTTTATCGGAGATGAATGGAGAAGGGAAAATCATACTAGAACCAGAAAAAATCCTTAAAATTAGGATTAAGAAGCTGCAAAGTCAAGTAATTAATGAGTACATTGTTAAATGGAAGAACCTACTAGTGGAAGAGGCGACATGGGAAGGTGATTTATTCATGTATACACACCCGCGGTTGTCAAGTGTTGAGGAAAATACTTGTTTGAATGGGAGGGGCATGTTAAACCCTAGACAAATCCCCATACAAATCCCATGTTATGTACAAAACACCTTCATCACACCCTTTCATTATACTTGCACCCTTTGTCTCCTATATATATACCAATGATACCTAGTCTTAGGATCATCTTATCTCAACTTATATTGTATTCTAAAGTGGATATATTGTAAAAGGAGGTTTACCCCTCGAAGTGGATTCTATTCTTCGACTTCTTATCATTTTTTAAGGTGTTGGATCATAACAATGCCACATGTTGCTCATGCATAATTCCCTATTTTATACTGATCTTATATGCATATTACTCACCCACTCCTCTCCTACTTTTCTTTCTTTTCCTTTCTAAGTTAAACTCACATGTGTGTGGGCACATAATAATTATGTTTTTAACTAAGTAAAATCTGTTAAACAAAAGTGAGTTTTTCCATTAATTTAGATGTTAATAATGTATATTTACTTCACTTTTCTTTGCTTTGTTCTTTTGCACATAAAATATAGTCTATTTACTAATGAATGTCTTTTCTATCTAAATGAGAGCACTTCTATTTATATGAATGATATATATGTTTAAATGAATGCACTTCTATCCACATCAATATTATTTCTAAATGATTGCATATGATACATTTTTATTCTAGAACAGGGAACCCCAATCAATATCAAAGGGTGAGGCCATGGTCACTCCAAACTTTGTATGCACATATTTACATGGAGGGGGAACCAATATTCTAGGGTGAGACCATTTTAACTCCATCTCATTTACTGTTAGTGATAGAATCATGGTCTACTAAGGAATATGTACTTTGTGCCATTATTTTGCACCCCTTAGTTCATCCTCATAGTCGACCTTTGTTGTCCAGCCTCACAATGTTGTGCAACCCTTTAGGTGAGGATATATCTACTTGAACACAATCTACACTAAGGAAATTGATAATATGTGGGAATTCCTCCACCTTTCCCTATTGAACACATGCTACACCTCCTTCTCACAGTCTCTACCCAAGTGTAGGATTATCCTATAAAGCTAACCTCTATCCATGCACACACCTAGGAACACAACATTACATAACATTGTTCACTTAAGAAAAATAAATCATAATCATGTATGCATATAATAGGATCCAAATTGAGATATTTAATATTCTAAACTTTTCTTTGGTCCATATACCTTGACTCATTCTTAAATTCCATAGGCTTGTAGGTCCTATCTATTGCATATGAAGGATCATTAGTAATATTACAATATATAAAAAGTCAACCATGCATACTATATAATCAATGATCAATCTCATGAACCAACACGTTTCATATATTTTCTTTATACAATCGTCATTATGTCAATATCATAAATCAACACATCATGTAACGGCCCCGCCATTACGATGCAACGAAGTACAATAAGTAATTTTTTTTTAAAGCATTAGGAAATTAACGTCAGCACATAATTCACAGCAACGCATAATCATCACAACATCATAATTAATATCATTACAAGCGACACATCATTGTAATCAATAACAACACAAGTCAATGCATTAACATAAATGATAGTGACACACGTTCAACACATAAACATAGATAGCAACGCAGTTCAACACATCTCAATCAACCGAAGAAATATAAATAATGATCAACCATGTCACTGAATATGAAATAACTACCCACCCAACCTTTCCTGCATGGTTAGGACCTCCACGACATATAAGCAAAGCTCAAGCCCAGGATTCATCCGATTGATTTTGACCACTTAAGATATCGGGGTTGGTGATTGTTTTGAGGAACAAGGAGGTATCTAAATCCGACTAATACAATCAAGCCAAAATCCAATTAGATCAACAATCAAGCTCACCTATCAAGTAATCATGGCACAAGAGTAATATAATTACCAAATCATTCAACATCAATATTATTGTAATGGTGCAAGATAATCTAATAATTAAAACGATCATACATCACATTAATTTCAAGGCATAAGAGTAATCATCAATTTTACTTCGTGCCACAAGGAAATCAAATCACATAACCATTCAAACACCGCATTAAAATCATGGCGCAAGAGTGAATCAATTTCTATAACAATCATACATTCACATAATTACAGGTGCAAGGGTAATATAACTACTATAACACTCATACATCAACTTGATTTAATGGCGCAAGAGAGAACTAAATTCCAAACACTCATACATCAACATATTTAGTGACGCGAAGAGATCTAAGTACCTACTCATTTATACATCAACATTATTCCATACAAGATTATGCTATCCCAACTTTAAATATGTATAGATGAGTCAAGATCCTCTTAAGAAACCATAAGGAGGTCAACCTTCTTTAAGCAATGTTTTACGAATTCCATACTACTTGAGTATCTCTTAAAACCTCAACAAGATCATTCATAAAAGGAAAATGAAGGATGTAAAGTCAATCTAAGATAATTAAGAAAGGTCATCATTATCATGAACTAAATCATAGAGCACTAAGCATCACTATTCAACATCCAATTCTCTTGAAGTTACAACACTAGTTTAAGAATTTATCTAGAGCACAAGAGTAACATGAGGATTCTATTTATCAAGACAAATAAGTATAACATTTATGATTTCTACTCTATAAGGATCTCCCTTTATTATATCCCAAGGCAAGGCATGGGTATTGACCCTTATCAACCTTATCAAGAGTAGTATTTCAACACATGCTCATACTCCCAGCCACCTCTAAACCCACTTTTACTTAAAGTCAAGATAAAGGTTTTCAGACCTTATTTAAGAGAATAGACATGAATTATCAAAACCTTAAATGTAAGTTGGTTCATCTAACTATTACTATCTCTTAAAATAGAATAAGGCATGGCATTCCAGATTAAATTAAATTCAAATAATATAATGAGAAACACTAAACTAAATGTAAAATTCCAATACTATTGTAAGACCCCTTTCGATTAGCCTAGTATAAAATAAAAATTAATAAACCTTTACCTCACATTGATTAATTGATATATATTCTCACAAAAGTGTAACTTTACATAAGTACTAATATTACATTATTTTAATAATAAGCTCCAGCACTGGGGTAGACCAACAATTAAGTAGTTTCAATTTGCATTTTATTGATGTAATACAACAAGGATGCAAGGCTATTAATTAATTAAGACTTCAAGTAAGAGCTATTAATTAATTAATAAATGTTTGTTCCATTTCAAGTAACTTCATAACTGTTCTCACACACAAGCTACGGACTAGACTCCAGTTAAGTTATTGGTAGCGACATCATAAAGTTTGAAGCTTTTAGCTATCCAAGTTAACACATTTTTACTCTCCCAAAGTTATAATGAAAACCAATGATGTCATTTTAAGGTATTGTAGGATATTTTAAACTGGATGCGATGATACATTCTCAATGACAAACTAAATATCAATAACTCTACACCGTTACCAATCCTTCCACTGCATTTAATCGCAAATGTAATCACAAAAACATAAATTAAAGGTCTGATCGAAACATTGGCATCGACCAAGAATTTTGCCTTATGTACAATATTTATTCTTTTAAAAGAGATTGAAATATATTTATTCTTTTAAAAGAGATTGAAATGACATACATATTAATTTTCACTTTCTAGAGAGCACTAAACCGTCGAGGCCAATTGTAAATTCGAAATCAGCATTCGGGTACAGTGACAACAATTCTAAACAAATTTAGACAATTAATATTATTACAATTTTCAGACTAAATAAAATATCGTAATCGATGGCGAAGAAATCAAAGACGTTCTCCGCGACCGTGCTCTTCTTGATCTTTCGCTTGTTAATCGTAGAGACTTCACCAGTACCTCCTAGCCAACGCTATGGGTACTCTTCTTCTCCCGTAGCCCCCCAAGCCGCAAAGGGGTCACGCACACAACCAGAATCCTCTAGAGCTCCCAGATCACCTCGCAAGGTGGAGCCACCACTCTCTTTCACGCTGGGTATCCCAACTCTCACAAGTAAAACCAATCAAAAATTCTACAGCGTAACCTTTCCCATAACCAATGTGTTCCATTTCTAATTTAGACCATTTGTTATATAGAATTTCCCCTGACACATCCCCATTTGCACAATTAATTCACATTTTAATTAAATAATTTAGAATTATTTCCCCCATACACTTGTCACCATTTCCCCAAGTTGCACAAGTAAGTCCACAATTTATTTTGAATTAAATTCAATTTCCCCCACCCTTCCTAAAAGCGCTCTTTAAATCACTCCTAGTTGTCTCTTTATTCCCCTTATTTTCAATTAATGACTGACGTCTTATTAGTCCCTGCCAAAGGCTTGGGACTATAGCGATGAGTTCATCGTTGACTGCCTATTAGTTTAGGTTTGACTTTCAAATTTTTTAGAAATTATAATGTTTAGCTTAGGAAACTTGTATTAATGTGTTTTAAAATAAAAAT
>ML801207.1:43289-56620 GCA_009831015.1 Picea engelmannii
TTGTTGGCAGGGCCAGCCGCTTGACGACCTCTGCTGAGATGAGGTTCTTCTGGCTACTGCTGTCAACGATGAAGTGTAGCGGGGTGCCTTTTACCCACATCTGTGAATGGAAGAGGTGCTCTCCTTCTTCTGGCTCGCTGGTTCACCAGGCTGGATCTTGGTGGTAGCAATGGTGGCACTGGGTTCCACATCAATGATCCGTCTTCCCCTTTCTGGTTCTATCTCGGAGTCAGAATCTGCATCTGATTCAGAGGCTTTCACTTCGGCCACCAGCGACTGCTTTGAGCGACAGTCAACAGTGTTATGCCAAGGGATCTTATGGAAGTCGCACCACTTCCCGGTATCTTTCTTTGTCTTTCCGGTGTCCTTCTTTGCTTGTGAATATTGTCCATCTTTGCTCTGTCCTTTGTTCGGTGGGTTGGGGCCGCCCTTTCTTGGCTTTTGTTGTGAGGGGTTCCCAGGCCCAAATTGTTGCGTCTTTTGTTTGAGCTTCTGCTCGATTTTGACGGCATATTGGTAGGTCGCGCCCAAGGATGAGATGTCTAGAAATTCCATTTCGGTCTGGATGTATCTATGCAGAGCACCGCGATACTTGAGCACCAGATGTCACTCTGAATCTTTGATACCCAACTTGGTGCGCAAGGTATGGAATACATTTGTGAAATCTGGCACTGCTTGGTCTCTTTCTTGCCGTAGTGTGGTCCATTTGGTATACAGGTCGTCATAACTTCCGACAGGGTAGTATTGTTCCTTAATAGCATCCCTAAAGGATTCCCAGGTGGCCATGACTAAAAATAGTGAGGTTTCCTCTATTTCCTTTTTCTCACAGAAAGTTTCCCACCAATCTTTGACATGGGGAATGACTTTGAGGAGTGCAAAAGTAATCTTTTCTCTATTCAAAAATTTATGAACAGAAAAATACCCTTCTAGTAGATTCAACCACTTGTCTATAACATTTGCGTCTATCTGACCTTCAAATATAGGAATATAAAAGTTTATTTGTACCTTGAATGGGGCGACACCTCTGTTCGAAGAAGATGCATCACCTGTTGGTAGTCGCCGAAGGATTTGCGTGAAACTATCCATCATCTCGTTCCTCTGTTGTGTGAGGGCTTCCTCAATCAACAGTTTGAAAGGATATCCTGTCCCGTCATATTTATTTTCTCCTGCCATGGGAGGTCACTTGGGCGTGCGAGAGCTTCTGTCCTAAAGAGAAACAAGCTCGAGACCCAACTCTTTGTACTCCGACCTCTTTGGGGACATGCATTAAGACGACAAGGAGCAGACCGCTCTGATACCACTGATCCAAATTTTATGAGCAGAATGAAATGAATACAGATTATTAACAGGTGCTTAACACAAAATAACAGAGATACAGTAAAACTGGTTTTCTATTCAATAATGAAATAAGCTGAAACTGTAAAATGCAGCGGAAACAAGCTTGCTGGAATGGTGGTGGCTTATCTCTGAGAAGAGATGTGATGGTAGCGCGCATTCGCAAGAAGGAGGTTACAATGAGGCTCTGAAGGAATTTTTACAATAAGAAAGAATGCCAAAATCCGTAGACATCCAAAAAACTAACCCTAGGAGATGAAACGCCAAAAGTCATGTGGGCCCCGTTTGGGTAAGCTAGTACATCAACTTCCCGGGGTTATAACTTTTGCATGCGATCTCCGTTTTAGGCGTGTGATAGCCCATTGGAAAGGTATCATAGAGGAGATTCATTTTGGGGGCTTAATTATTCATTTGGATATCATTGAGGAGCTTGATACCGAAAAACCTTCATTTAGGCCCTCAAAATGGCCCTGGAAGTAAAAACTGCTAAAAATAGTAAATTGCCAAAAATGTCAGAAAACTGTTTTGAGCCAGTTGGAAAAGGTGGGTGGCCACCGATATCCATATGGATCATATAAATCCCTATAGTAAACTACGATTACTCACAACACATTTTTCTATGACACTGAGACAGTTACAAAAGCATTGCTCACAACACATTTTTTTAAAGACACTAAGATGGTTACAAAAGCACTGCTCATGACACATTTTTTGTTAAGACACCGAGGTGGTTACAAATGCACTTCCTTAAAGAGAGCATCCAACTCTTAGTAAATCCACCTTGAAAAACCACAAGTTTGTATGACTTCTCCTTCCTATTCCAATTTACAAGGATCTGAATGCATCTACAATGAAAGCCTCAATCAACCATATTAACACAAATCCTATCCTTGAATTCCAAAATGCCAAAATTCCCATTTCATATCACATCAAGTAACCATGTGGCCATTTTCTAATGTTGAAGCTTGAATCCATTAGGATCGAAACGTAAATCTCATGAGGATGTAAATCCCCTTGCGTTTTTATAGGGGTGGTAATCCTATTTACTTTAAGATTGTACTGGGACTCTAGGTCTTCAGAATATGGTACTTTGCAGAAGTCCATCGTGGTAATCAAAGAAATATAAATATTACAAGAAAAATAAAAGGAACATGTTTTCTTTTATTTTTAAATAAATTTCATGAGAAATGACCAAGAACCACACACTTCATACATTTAAAGCAGATAAGCAAAATTTCCTCACATCCATCATAGTTAAACTAAATATTTATGATCACATAAAATAAAAAGAAGATGATCTGCATGCATAAGAGAACTTTAATAGAGTGGAAACATGGGAATCTCAAATAAAGATAATGATAGATCAATCTCAAATACTTTATACTCAAACCTCAGAGTTATAAAGCACAGTCAAAACTAATCCTGAAATAACTCTCTTGAAATTTCTAAAACATATATAGTCTATTACATATTCTTTGAAATTTACAATGTGTTTGTCCTTAGGACTGGGATTGAGGCTCATGTGGACCATAAAGAAAATATAAACAAGAATTAAGCTTGTAGAAGGAGGATAATGGGAGGTAAAAGAACAACAAGACTTGGAAAGAAGAAAAAGAGAAGTTATCAAACTTCAGTTAAACCTTTCTAGTTAAAGAAGCGAAATAACTAGATTAAGGAACTGATAAAGAAAGAAATATGTGATCAGTATAAACTTACTATGATGGTATCTAGTGTGTTCACTTGCTTGTTTTTGTCCCTTTATGTTCTTCATTAATAGTTACAGGAGCCATCTCAACTGTTTCTTGCCCCTCGTTGGTCAATTTGTCGATTGATTTCTTGAACCATTCTTCAATATAATTTTCATTGGTGCCACGTTTATCTCATGTTGGATTTTGATGTTGAATAAATCGCCCTCCAAGTCTCTCAAATAAAGGGAAATACCATGTAGTACTTCTTCCTCAATATATTGGTTCTTCACGAAATAGTCCACTACACAATTTTCTATGTTGTCTTCATCATATTCAAGTATACCATAAAACTTTTCAATCGATAACCCTTTAAATGTCTCAAGTTGTCCGTCAAATTGTTTCTTTGTTAGGAACATTGAGTTGAGAATTAATTTAGGGTATTGTACTTCATTAGTACCTCCAGCTAGGTCTATCTCCATGAGACTCTTGAAAATTTATTCCCTCTTTGATATAGCTTGGTTTCATGCTTGAACAATATTATTCAATTTTTTAATGTTTTCCTTCTAGCACGCATTCGGTTGTTTTATTCGACTTGGGGAGGGAATATCCTCCTCTCTTCTCCTCAGTTCCTTCATGTTAGAGAATTTGTTTCCAAAGGGTAATACAACATCAATGTAGAAACCTTCTTTGTTCTTCAGGTCAGCTTGTAAATATTCATGGAAGGCATGTGCCCTTGAGCCAAAAGGAACAATGTTTTTCAAAACCTCGCATGCCTCTGTGATCAATGTCATTCACTTTTTAATATTTCTTTCTACATAGATCTTGGCTAATGTAAGTAGGCTTGAATATCCTTTCAATTTAACAGCAGGTTTGGTGGGTCTGACTATTGACAAAGGACTAGCAAGAAGTGGAAGAGGCATTAAGGTGTCTTCCAGTTCCTTGATCATTTCTTTCAACTTCATGTTTTATGCTTCTAAACCACCAATGGAATCATCCAGAGCATCCCCGGTTTTTCTGTGAATTCTAGATATTTGGGACGACCGCATATCTTTTAGTTCAATCTCTAAATGAGATTTTCCTGTCTTATTTTTCATATCACCTTTTTCAATAGTCAATTTCTTATATTCCTTGTCAAAGACAACGCTCTGGAAACCGAATGACTCTTATTCATTAAAGGTATCACTCTCAATGATATATAATGATGAATTTTGATGGTCCATGTTCCCTGGCTGATCAATTGTGGGAAACATTTTATCGATATCCTCCTCGAGCTGCATGTATTCAAGAGAGAAGTTGTTGATGTAATTTTCTATACGATGGTCTTCTTCCTCTTGCACAACATTCTTCCTCTTCTTTCTTAGAGGGAGTTTGTGTGAGATCTCGATTTTTCTCGGGGGGGGAGGGGGGGGGGATTATTTTCTCCTCCACCACTTGAACTACTGTTGGTAACTTTCCTAGTTGGGTAGGTTGTTGAAGTATTTCTTCGAGATGTTGTAGTTTTAGGGGTAACAACTGAAGACTGGGCACTCTTCTCACTGGGACCCTTTCCTTTCTGCCTGTAAAAATCATAACCACTAAGTATTGTTTCCAAGTCACCATCATTGTATATAGGAGAACCTAAGTTGTTGTCTTCTTCTTCACTCAAAATAATATGAATGAATGAGTTGTTGAATCCTACTGATAGCATATGTTCCATGACGATTTTGTTAGGGTCAAACCACTTTATATTTTCAACATACTTCAGATTTACATCGTGGAAGTGATTCACAAACTCATCAATTTTGTTTATATTCTTGAATATGAAGTCTCTAATTTTCTAAGGAAAGGGGATGAATTGATTTTTCCATTTTTCATGGAAAAAGTGCAACCCAAAACTGCATTGCTTGTTGGAATATTGGTTGTTGTCATTGATGTCAACCCTAGTCATTGGTTTTGGACCGCAAGATTGATGAAGGTATTTGAACATGAAGGACAGTTCACATGCAGACACAACACCCATGGATGGATAATATACATCATGTTATTTCGGTGGTAGGTGGCATGCCACATGGATCCTCATGGTTGAGGATAAATGAATTTTTGAAGATGACAAAGTGAATTGAAGAAGGAAGTACAGGTCGGCCCTGAAGATAATTAAAGAAAGGAATTACAAAATAAGAAAGTGTCAGGTCATCCCTAATGTTAAAAGGAAGTGACATAAAGGGTATAAATACATATCATTATACATTCATTTTACATACACAAGTCAAATTTCAGAGGAAATCTGAAGTAAAGAAGGCCAGATTTCAAGGGAGGATGAAGTCTTTTGGTGATGTGTTCTAAGGTATGTTATTTACATGCCATATTACCATTTTCACTATAAAAATTTTTATAGAACGATTTAGATGGTGAAATTGGTATGGTATTGATAAGACATGTCTAGGTACCTATGGTAAAAATTCCATCTCTTTATTCGCTATAATTTTCAAGATACACTCTGTGGAAGATAGGGTTTTTTACTAGTCTTGAAGTTAGTCATAAAAAATGTGTGTTCCAGGTAAAACAGTCATAAATTCTTCATAGAGAATACAAATTAAGTGAAACCAATTTCATTGGAAATAGTACGCGTTGTAGTTTCTTGTGTGCGAATGTTAGAATCTGATGTTAAATATTGAGCGCGAGGCATTCTATACAAGTTTGCTCTCCTGAATAAACCAAAATTGAATAAGGTCTATCATTCTCTCTATAACTTCTTTTTGGGGAGGATTCAAGGAGTGAAACTTGGAGGAGTTTTAGAGAATACATTGAGTAATATTATCTACAGGATCAGGATATTCCAAGAATGAATAATTGCAGAATTTGAAGAAGTCTCAGGAAGCATTATCAGGTTCTATGCGACGGTTGGTTGATGGTGATGATTTAATGTAAAGTTTTGTTATCTCTAATATATTATTGAGTGGAAGGAAGGGGCAAGGATGGAGAGGTCAACCCTCTCTTGATATTGGATTATTCCATCTTCCTTTTGGAGGTTTATCCCTCCCTTTATATTTGGAAGCTGTAGCTACCTTTGGAAGTCATTACTTCCCTTGAGCAATAACTATTGGTTATTGCTCACAGATTGTGCATGGTGTATTGTGGTGTATTGGTGTAAATCTTCTACTATTGTTCATTTCTCATTGGATATAATTGAATATATAGTCTGGTTGAAGTATAAGTTGAATTTTTTTTTAAATTTTACTTGATACTGATTCACCCCCCTCTCAGTATCAACAATGGGTATCAAAGCAGGTTTCCTTCAGAACAGTTTAACCACTGGAAGGAAAATCCCGAGTAGAGATGGATGACCATGAGCACATTTCAAATGGGATTCAAATATTTGATGGAATAAATTATGCACACTTGAGTGATAGAGTGAAAACTTACCTAAAAACTTTGAGAGTAGACATTTGGTACTCAATTGTAAATGGCTATGTAATCCAAAATAATGCTCCAACCGATCCAAATGAGAAGAATATTATGAGTTGTAATTCAAAAGCCAGACATGTTATTCTAAGAGCATTGGCACCAACCATTGCTAGCAAAGTGATGGGTTGCATCATTGCTAAAGAGGTATGGGACAAACTCAAGAGTATCTATGAAGGTGATCCAAAAGTTAAGCAGGTCAAGCTTCAACGACATAGAGCAGAATTTGAAAATTTGAAGATGGATGAAAAGGAAGATATTGCAACCTATTTTCTTAGAGTTGATGAAGTTGTTAATGATATCAGAGGATTAGGTGAAGAGATCTATGAATCCTTGGTTGTACAAAAAGTGTTGAGAACACTTCTCTTGAAGTATGATGTTAAGGTATCCGCCATTGAAGAAACTAGGGACTTGACCAAAATGACAATGGATGAATTACATGGGTCTCTTATAGCATATGAAATAAGAACAGGTACAGAAAGTGACCAGCCAAACAATGAAGCAACCTTTAAAGCCATAAAGAAGACAAAAGACAAGGATAATGACCTTGATGAAGAAATATCAAATTTTGTAAGAAGGTTCCAGAAGGGAAGTAGAAGATATAAAGGTAAGTCTCCTCTCAAATTCTTTAATTGTGGTAGAATAGGACATATTATTGAAAACTTCTACTATAAGAAGAGAAGTCTCAACAATAAAAAGAGCTTCTACTCCAAGGATGATGTCATCTCCTCAGATGAGAGTTATGAAGAAGATAATGATGGAGGAGAAGTCCTAATCATAACCCAAGAAACCCAGGATGATGATCACAAGAGTTCTAAAGAAGAATAAATCATTTATGAAGAAGATTCAGATGAAGAAACCAACATTGATTCCTTTTGGGGATACAAAGACAATGCAGAGAGAAAACAAGAATATGAGAATATTGAAAAGTTGAAGCATGTTGAAACTGAAAATAACAAGCTTAGAAAAACAAACATAATACTAAAAGGCGAATTGAGTAGTTGTGAAGAAGAGAATTACAAGATTGAAAATACCATTGATAGCTTGAAGGCAAAATTAGAAGATTATGAGAAATTGAAAGTAGAATTGGATCACACAAAAGGGGAGCTACTATTGAGAATAGAAAAGTTGAAGAAGTTCGAAAAAAGAACTGAAAAATTAGATGAAATCCTTAGCAGTCAAAGATCTCCAAACGACAAGACAGGACTAGGATACAATGACAATTTGAAGACAACAAAACAAGAGAAGGAAGATGAAAATGATGAAACCGACACTCCAAAACAAGTTGAACAACAAGATAGAAGACTAGAATTCAGAAGGAATGAGACATCAAGAAGATCCTCTCCCATTAGGTATGAAAGAAATCATTATGAAGGAAACCATAGACGAATAGATCGTGAACCCGGATGGACCACACCACAAAGAAGATCACTTACTCCCAAGTATCAAAATTTCTTTCTTGGACATTGTTATACTTGTGGAAATTTTGGACACAAGACAATCAATTGTAGAATCATTGAAAGGAATAACTACACAAGCTACATGAATGGTGCAACAAGTAGATATGGAAATGTTTGTAGACCTATCAACAGAAATTATAATCCATTTGACCCATTAATGGATCAAAATATTGTATGTTACAAGTGCAATAACCTTGGTCACAAAGCACAAGATTGCAGAGAGATGAAGGAAGATAATCATATGCCAAATGTCCCTATACCAACTACAACATGGAAATGGAAAGAAATTCCACACAATGAAAACTATCGAATAACATTGGTCTTTAAAGAATTCAAAGAAGAAGATGAATGGTTCATAGACAGTGGGTGCTCATCTCATATGACCGGAGGTCAAAGAAAATTTTTCAGCTTGAAGAAAAAGGGTGGAAATGTTTCATTTGGAGATGACTCATCTACCAAAATACTTGGAAAAGGAATTGTAAAGCTTGGAAGTGAAAATTTAGAAGTAGGAAAATTCCTATTGGTTGAATATATGAAGCATAATCTCCTCAGTGTCAGCTAAATATGTAATCAAGGATAAACTCTTACGTTTGACTCCCGAAAATGTAAAATCAGAGAAAATAACTTAGGAAGATTGGTTGCAACTGAAACAAGAATACCGAACAACATATACATCCTAGACATGAAGAAGAGAGAGAAGATAGAAGCCACACAAAAGGATTCCAAGGAAGAAAAAGTCCCAAAGACCAAAAATAAGGATGAAGTATTATTGAGCGCCACATGTTCAGGGGGAGCAACCCCAAAGAAGAAGGTCACCTTATGCCATTGAACTCAAGGGGAGAATCCCTACCCATTTCCATTTATGTCAAAGGGGGAGAGAAATTGGGATCATGATGACAAGGGGAGAATGAGTGTTTCCATCAATGATAAAGGGGGAGATTATTGGAAGATTGGTTGTTGTCATTGATGTCAACCCTAGTCATTGGTTTTGGATCGCAAAATTGATGAAGGTATTTGGACATGAAGGATAGTGCACATGCATACACAACACCCATGGATGGATAGTATACATCATGTTGTTTCCAGTGGTAGGTGGCATGCCACGTGGATCCTCATGGTTGAGGAGAAACTAATTTTTGAAGATGACAAAGTGAATTGAAGAAGGAAGTACAGGTCGGCCCTAAAGATAATTAAAGAAAAGAATTACAAAATAAGAAAGTGTTAGGCTAGCCCTAATGTTAAAAGGAAGTGACATAAAGGGTATAAATACATATCATTATACATTCATTTTACATACACAAGTCAAATTTCAGAGAAAATCTAAAGTAAAGAAGGCCGGATTTCAAGGGAGGATGAAGTCTTTTGGTGATGTGTTCTAAGGTATGTTATTTACAAGTCATCTTACCATTTTCGCTATAAATTTTTTTATAGAATGATTCAGATGGTGAAATTGGTATGGTATTGAGAATACATGTCTAGGTACCTGTGGTAAGAATTTCATCTCTTTATTTGCTATAATTTTGGAGATACACTCTGTGGAAGATAGGGTTTTTGAATAGTCCTAAAGCTAGTCATAAACAAGTGTTTCGGGTAAAACAGTCATAACTTTTTCATAGAGAATCCAAATCAAGTGAGACCAATTTCATTGGAAAGAGTACAGGCTATAGTTTATTTTGTGTGAATTTCATAATCTGATGTTAAATATTGAGCGTGGGGCATTATGTACAACTTCTCTCTCCTGAATAAACCAGAATTGAATAAGGTCTACCATTCTCTCTATAACTTATTTTTGGGGAGGATTCAAGGAGTGAAACTTGGAGGAGTTTTAGAGAATACATTGAGTAATATTATCTACAAGATCAGAATATTCCAAGAATTGAATAATTGCATAAGTTGAAGAAGTCTCATGAAGCATTATCAGGTTCTATGTGATGGTTGGTTGGTGGTGATGATTTAATGTAAAATTTTGTTATCTCTCATATATTCTTGGGTGGAAGGAAGGGGAAAGGATGGAGAGGTAAACCCTCTCTTGATATTGGAGGATTGTATATTCCTTTTGGAGGTTTATTCCTCCCTTTGTATTTGGAAGTTGTAGCTACCTCTGGAAATCATTACTTCCCTTGAACAATAACTATTGGTTATTTCCAACATATTGTGCATGGTGTATTGTGGTGTATTGGTGTAACTCTTCTACTATTGTTCATTGCTCATTGGATATAATTGAATATATAATCTGGTTGAAGTATAAGTTGATTTTTTTTTAAATTATACTTGATACTGATTCACCCCCCTCTCAGTATCAACATTGCCTTGCCACTTCCATGATAAATAATTTATCAGATACATGGTATGGAAGAAAAGATGTATTTTTGTCAGAACAAAAGATCCTGATAACACTATGATTTTCCATCTTCTCTAACGTCCCCTTTTTCTCCTAGAATTTATTTTCCTGGTCAGATATCCTAGGGGTATTTTTACCAAACAACAGTCCTTTGAAAACTGAAATGAAATCATTGTAAAATTCATAAAAATACAAAGTCTTGTGTCTCCACATTGCTTGATACCAGAAGGTAACTGGATCAATTTCACAGTTCACCCTCTTACAGACAATCAATTTTGGAAATTGACATCAATATACTATCACAAATACCAAATAGGAATCCATAAAGAATTTCTTGTCCCTTTTGTAATGTGACAATTGGGAGGAGATTTCAATGGAAATCAGTTTTCCCCAATCGAAGATAGCTTTCTGTTTAACTATAAAATATAAAATATAAAGAATCATGCGGGAAATGGTGTCGGTGCTTTCTTGTCCTACCAACCTGGTAAACAACCAAGTGATTTCCCAAAAGGGTTTTTTAAACGAGTCGACCTAAATCATGGTTATGTATTTTGGGACAGTTGCGGGATTATCCAAGAACTTAGGCAAGAGGTCTAGTCCATTGTCATTTTTCTTCAGAAAATCTCTGCAATCCTCTCATTTGAAGATAAGTGTTGGCTCAGGGAGCTTCAACATAATACAAAATACTTGCGGTGAAAGAGAGATGGGGGAATTATATTGGATTTGTATGATTCAATGACTTGGTACATACTTCTCAATGCACCATGCAACTGGTTATTTGTAGTCGAATACCTCAGGGACACACCCTGCACGAGAAATTAGGAATGCCCAGATTATATCTTTCTATGCAGGAGGAGATGAGCAATACGAGTATGCCATGGACCACTGAAATTTATGGTCTTCATGACAAAAAATGTTCAAAGTATCACCACAAAAGTATTTTCTGGCTGCTACTGCCATAAGTTGACGAGAGTGTTATTTCAACTGGATAATAAATTGAAATGAAACCTTTATGAGATATAACAATAATATAACCATTAGAAAATCGTACTTTAATGCAATTTAATGAAAAAATATTCTCAAGCCCTTCTCTTATTAATGGAGATCTTTACGTAACCTGCATGATCAGTTATTAGCATTAAACCATACTAAATGCGTATTGGGAAAAGAACGAAGATGGCAGGGATGGATGAGAGTAATTTGAATTTGGGACCTTTTGTGAACCTGCTAACCCGGGAACCCGTGAACCTGTGGTTGTGAATGATCGAAAATAGGCTAAGTGTTGCACAATGGTCGGTCAGAATTGGATATAGGAGAAATGAGATACTTAGGATCTCGGTACCCGTGACAAGTCTGACGGTAATAATGTACATCATGGGTATTTGGGTGTAAAATGGAGATTGCAGAATTTGGAAGATGAAATCTTGAACCTATGAACCCGTGGTTGCAAGAATGGTTAAGTATATCATAACAAGACAGTTGGTCAAACTCATGATATATGAACATGGATGGAGGTGAAGACCCGTGAGTCCACCAACCTGTGAACCCATAGATTTTTTAAAATATGACTAAGTATGGTAACTAGAAAGGGAAAAGAGAATGGAGAAAAGAAAAAGGGGAATGAGGGTAGGTATAGAAGAGGGAAAAGAAATGGAAAAAAGAATTTAGGAAGATAGAAAGGGGAGGGAAATTTCAGAAGCGGAAATTGATCTCACCATCTACCATAATCATTTTTTTTTACTCAGCAGATCCCATAACACAATTACTCTTTCTAAGATGTCAATGCAAGTAAAATATTAATTTAGGATGTAAAGAACATCAATCATGTACATAAAATGAAATTCTCTATATTCAAACTTGGAAAATGATACAATTCAACATATTCCCCAAATACTCGATGAAATGCTACACCCTCTCCAGAATTCCCATTTCCACAACTCATAATCACAATATTAAAACAAACAACCACTTGTAATGGTTTTAGACTTTGTAATGAACATGTACAACAATGTCTAAACTAGAATAAATATATTAATCTTATTGTAAATATAGACATTTATAGTAGCATTATTTTTGTATATTCCCTCTTGTTATGTAGCACTTCCCATTCTAACATTTATAGCGACCATCTTCTGGTAAGTATTTTTGGTGTGGATCAACCATACAATAACATTACATTCACCTTATTTAGCATATTTACTTATGGAAAGACATGAAAACCATAAAATTAATGAGTTGAAATATTTTGTGGCATATCATGAATTTTCATGTAACAAAGAAGACTGCATAGAGGAATATAGACTTTGAATCTCTATATTTGTGATGGCCCTGCACATTTCTCACGAACATGAGGATACATGACAAAATAAACAACATAAGTAGTTGATTAGGTGGATTGTAATTCATCATGAAATTACTAAAAAAAAAGAAAAGAAGGAAGATTTGTAGGTGCCCTATACACTTAAGAACCAAAAATTCATTGAGAAGGAAAGAAACACTATTTATCATAAAAAGAATCCTAGTCATACAAATGGTATTCTAATGTGTAATGTTGATATGTTATAATTTGAACAATCTAAAATGCTTCAAGACTAACCTGCATGGTACATAATTGAATATTCCTAGAAATTCCACATCTTCAAAAAATGAAACAATTGTTCTATATGGCATAGTAACCCATATTATAGCATTTGGGGAAATTGTCTTTGTAGTTTTATTTGTATAGGGTTCCAAATATGGTAACCATTGCTGATATATAATTTATGCTAATTCAATGTGAGGAAATCTTGTCAATATTTTCCCAATATTAGATGATGGTATTCCCATTCTTAACATAAATCAAACACTCCTTTGATTTTCCTCTCACTGTAAGTTAGAAGTGTTGGATCATATTGTCATTGATGCCAATGGTTTGATTGATTGTTTTCATTGATTGATGTCAAGTGATTGATTGATGTCAAAGGATTGATTGATTGATGATTTATGTAATATAATATGTATTGTCCTTGATGAGAATGCATAGATGAAGATGGATCAATGAGTTGTCATTGATACATGATGAAGATG
>ML801207.1:72469-89020 GCA_009831015.1 Picea engelmannii
TTCAAGTTAGGGTTGTTGACTAATCCAAAACTAGGCATGTGAGACTAAAGAAAAGTTTGATGAAAATGCTAGTCTCTTGTTTTTAAAGTTAAGGAAGGTTTGTAGGAATGTGATCATATACACCAGGTCTATTACAAAGCTACGAATCAGATTTGGATGATGAAATTGATGAGGGATTTTGGTTGTGGTACATGTTGAGTACATGGTTGAGACAAGTAGTTGATGAGTTGGCGCACATACATGAGGTGTATAGTTGATGATGTTGATCCATATTGATGAGTCATATTTGATGAGTAGTTGACACATGATTGATACATACTTGGTACATGGTTGGATGCACTTGTTTATGGTATAGGTTGATTACAGGTTGGTGCATGGTTGATGCACTTGTTTATGGTACAGGTTGATTACAGGTTGAGGTACAATTTGATGCATGGTTGATGCATGGTTCAGATTTATTGGTACAAGTTTACAATGATATATCTCACAGTGATAGTGTGACAATGGTTCCATCATTCTACTTCTACTTCAGGGTGGCAGGACGGGGCAAGGATAGGTGGTTGTAGCCACCTTCCGATTGTAGCCGAAGAACATTGGGGGTTGTAGCCTCCTTCTAGTTGTAGCCAGACAATTGGAGAGTTGGAGCTTCCCTCAGGTTCTAGCCTGAGAAACTAGGGGGTTGGAGCCTCTTTCCAGTTGCAGCTGGAAAACAAAGGAAGTTGGTGCTTCCAATGAATGTAATTTTTCAAGACATATAAGAAAAAGCATTCCGTACTTTTCTCCCGATTTGGGTTTCCACGTAAAACACTGGTGTACTGTGTATGTGTGTGATTGTTTATTTCTTACTGCTCATTATTGGATAATAATTCTACATTGATATAACATTTGAAGAAAAAGGATTATAATTATGCTATTACTGATTCACCCCCCCTCTCAGTAATCCAACACACCTTTCCTATTCATTCTGATGATGGAAGGACTCAGTAGAAGGATAAAAAGCGCAACCACAACAAGAGAAATAACAGGCATCAAACCTTTTGAAAATTTCCCTACCTCCATGCACCAATAGTTCATTGATGACACTTTACTCCATGGCATACCCACGGTCAAGGAAGCGAAATATTATAAAATAATCTTAGAATAATTTGGGGAAGCCTTGGGCGCGAAAGTCAATCACTTCAAATCCATGATCTACTTCTTCAATACCAACCCAACAATTCAAAGAAACCTGGAAAGTATTTTGGGGTTTTCATGCAAAACGCTCCCAAAGAAATACTTGGGAATCCCCCTGAGGGATAGAGCATGCAACATGGAAACATGGGAAGGAGTGATCAACAAACTACAGGAAAGGGTGAAAAATTGGACTTACAGATCCCTCAACCTAGCAGGGAGACTCATTCTGACCAAAGTGGTTCTGCAAGAAATTCTGACTTATATGATGTCAGTGCTCCCAGCTCCCAAAGGGATACTCCAAAAAATAAGATCCATCCAAAGGGACTTCCTATGGCGAGTAGCGGAGAGAAAGAAAAAATGGGCCCTTGTGGCCTGGCAGAAGGTTTTCAAACCCAAATGCGAAGGAGGACTAGGGTTACAAGAACCACAGGTAACCAATGAATCCTACAGGGTGAAAATTTAGTGGAGATGGGTTAAAGAAAATGCAACAACATGGAAAACCCTATGGAAGGCCAAGTATGCCCCGGACATCAACAACCATGACCGAATCTGCTTTATGGGCACACGGGAGGGGTCAACCATTTGGAATCTAGCATGGTGCAACAAAACCTGGATCCGAAAACACAGATTCCGAGAAGTGAGGAATGGTAAAACATCCAGATTCTAGGAGGATGCGTGGCAACAGGGACCCAGAATGGAAAATCCGAATAGAGAGGAACTCCAACAGGAGATGACTATGCAAGGAAAAATCAAAATCCATGACTACTGGAAATAAGAAAATGACCACGACAGATGGAGGATCTGGGACAATTTCAATCCACAAAATAGAGATCAAATCGCAACAATAGCGAAGGAGGTGGAGGAGGAATTGGGGAAAAGGAAAATTGTAGTTTTAGAAGAAGAGGACCAACTAAGATGGGGTAGGAAAAATGGTGGGGAATTCAACTTAAAAGAAGCCCAGAATTACATCACGTCTCAGGACCAAGAATATTCGACACAACAATGGGGAAAGATATGAGACAACCCCCAATGGCAAAAAATCAAAATCTTCAAATGGTTAGTACTTCACAACCAAATTCTAACCTGGTAAAACCTAAGGAAAAGAGGTTTCATAGGCCCATCACGATGCCACCTCTATCAAGAAAAGGAAGAAAAAAATAATAATCTCCTTGATGAATGTAATTACACAACAGAGATATGGGATTGGGAAGCAAGCATCTTTCGCCAATCCAATAGGACCCGAGGTAACATCAGCGCAACCATCAATAAATGGAATGAGAGTTATAGAAAAAATGAAATGGTGAACCTTTGTTGGAACCTCATGCCAGGGATGATCATATGGGCAATATGGAAAGAAAGGAACCAACGCATCTTCAGGAACGAAAACCTTCTGGAAGGGAAACTCAAGAAAGCAATAATCTCACAAATACAAGAAACGGTGCAGAGCCGCAATTGCCAGACTGGAAAAGTGCAAATCACAGGCCAGGACTCCCGAATCCTGGAACTTTTTTACCTAAAAGACGGGTGCAACAGTACACATGTAGGGAGGCCACCATAACTCCAATTAGGAGAGCGCAACTAGACACCACCTCTGGCAGGGTTCCTTAAGTTAAATTTTGATGGGGTGGCAAAAGGTAACCCAGGAATGACATGGATGGGAGGGGTGATCAGAGATAGTGGTGGAAACATAATCCGACTGTATGCTAGGAGTATGGGAAACTCAACCAACAGCGCAGCGAAATTTGGAGCCCTAGAGCTAGGGCTCAAAATTCTAAGCCATGAAAGGCTAACCAACAATATCGTGGAAGGTGACTCCACCTTGGTCATCAACATGGTAAAGAGACTCCAAAATGGCACCAGAGTAGGAAAAGTACAGAGACACTGGCGCTTGGCACACTCCCTACAGAAAATTTAGGAGCATCTGCAAACAATTAACATAATGGAGTTGTGTTGGGTGCGCAGGTCAGCAAATGGCCTGGCGGACAGAATTTCCAATGAGGGGGTTAGCAAAGAAGGATCGATACTAGATACTACGTGGCTCAACATGCCGGAAGGACAATTCAGAATGGACTGCCTCCAACTAGCAACAAAATACTGTGACAACAATTGGAGCAAGGAAGGTCACATCGAGGAGGGCAATGAAAGGCCCAGAGGACGACACAAAAGTCCCAAGCAGGAGATGACGGCCCAACACGCGACCACCAATCACAATGCAGGATTAGATTATACAACAGGTGAGGGTACGACAACAAGGTCATGTCAACAGTAAGATTTGTGGGGAAAGACCATGGGAAAGTATCAACGGCACACAAAAGACAGGGAATGACGTAAGGCAAGAGGGTTTGACACAAACCAGTATCAACCCACCACGCCAAAGATTAGGTACGGGGATATGATCAATAGGATATCAAGAGAGCAAGGGAAAGGGCCCATACATGGATAACGGTGAAGTCATCATGATCATACATACCGCGACGGGGAAAAGGGACAGGAAGGTTCACTTCTACAGGCAGACCATGCTTAGCAGGATGAGCCCGCAGTAAGGAAATTTCAATAAGAGAAGAAATAGCAGAAATAGATGTAAACTGAAGAGCATAACTTTAGGAACCACCATAGACATAAGGGTAGGAAACAAGTTGAGAAGCCAGCAAAGGAGATTCCATAGGCGAGACAGGATGGTACGAATGGAGAGAAAACACAACAAAAGGGAACCCCTGGGGAAGGGAACTCAAAAAAATCCCCGACGGGTTTCAAGGATGGAGCAGGCGGTCAAAGACGCGGAGGGCAGCTTCCACACCCTGGTTACACCAAAGGGAAAAGTGACTATTAACTGTTTGTAAAATGAAATCAAAATAAGTCACAAGGGAAAAACTCGGAATGCTCTGACCTAGGAAACGGACTGGGTAATTGACCCAGGAGCCACGCAAACCAAGGAAACCCTCTACCACAAAAAAATGGAGATGGCGTGGTCGACAAAGATGTTGATTAGAAAGGTGATCCCAGAAAGGGGGGACACTAGACATGAGAACAACAACGAACACATGAAACTGTTGAACAAAATCTTGAGACACCTCAGTGGTCTAGAAACCATTACCAGACTGCTAATTGAGGTCGAGAAGGCCCATCAAGCCAAGATTGAGCGGTTGGCTGCTCAATTCCACCTCTACCTGCGCTACATCCATCACATGGACATCACGCCGGCTGACAGGAATGGAGCCCCAACACACATCAGAAAGACTCACACGGTATCCCAAAAGGAGGAGAACAAAGGCCAGGCTGATGAAGGAAAGAGGCATACCATCATCCTAGATTGGCGTCTGGTTAGTCTATTGGAAATCAGTCAGGTCAGTACTGCATCTATTTAGTCTCTGTTTCTCTTTCTTATGTATGTAGTGATTAATTTCTCAAAACTTGGATATGGTAGGACTGGGTTGGTTTCCCACGGTGGCACCCCAGTCATACCCCTTGCTCTTTTCAGAAAACGCAACTTGGGAACCTCTGGCCTAGTTTCCTTTTTGGAAGACCAGGGAGTTCCCTTTTTTTGTACTATATTTCCCTTTTAGTAATATAGGCTCCTAAACTCACTTATAAAAAAACAATGTGGTTTTTTTAAACTAGGGGAAAATACAAGTAAAAATAAAAATTACAACAAAAAGAAGAAAGAAATAAAAATTAAAAAATATACAAATTATGTATAATAATAATAATAAAATAAAAATTAGGAAATTGAGGCCAATTTACACACAAGTCAAGGTTTCATGCCAGTCATGGTTTTTAGAGAGAGGGGAGCTTGAAACAAGAACCCATTGAGATTAATCCGAAGAAAATTATGCCTTTCAAACCTTAGGAATTTCATAAGCGAATTGATTTGGTTAGCCTGATGAGATGAACCCATTGAGGGGGGCCCGAAAAGGATCAAGGTTCCAGATAAGGATTAAGGTCATGACCTCATCAATACAAAGGTGATAGGAACAAGAATCAGTTGAGTTTTGGGCAAGACAAGACTTACTCCATAATGTTGACTATTATCTTCAAATGACAGAAAACATCCACAATAGAGAAAGGCTTTAGAAAGAGGAAGAAGATAAATGGATTCCCCACATGCATTTCAAGGCTGGAGCAATCATGTAAATGAAGTGGCCCTGCAAACCTGCTCTTGCAACCACAAAAAATATGAGATTAGTTATGTGATCAAGAAGGAACTTCCCATTATACATAAACATTGCATTCCCTGACTTCAATCAAAATAATGAATGAATATTGGTCTTATTCAAAGATAATCATGGGTGGTTGTAAACATGTTTCCTAAAAACCACATGTGCCAAGTTTCAAAATCAAAATAAGGATTAGTGATTGTGCGATTCTATTCAAGAGTTTGAAACTGAAGAATATGATTAAGACATTAAGGACAACATGCAAGCAAGAGGATGCATAATGCATATGTTTTTTTCATTAAGTTGTCCATTCAACAAGTCTTCAAAACAAACTCATTCAATTCATACAATAGAACATCAAACCCTACAGCCACATATGATCATCAATCACTTCGAAATCTACAAAATGTCCCAAGGATAATGTGTCAATGTCAACAAAAACATCATAAGTTAGGAAGCATCATGAAGACATTTGAAGGCATTAAATCAAAAGGAACAATCAAGCTCCTTCAAAGAAAATCATCAATCAAGATTAACCCCCAAATCCCTCAAGGTATAGAAAGAATTAGCACTAGCTTCAAGAAGTAGGGGATTAGACGTTAGGGATGAAATTTTAGTAGGGGGCCTCAACAAATGGCAACACACTAGAAGAAATGGTTATCTCTGCCAGTAGAAGTGTAGTGCCTTTACTTCAGATTTAAATTTTAAAGATAAGCTCAACAAATTGCAGACAACTTTCTAATAATCATGGGTACCACAATGATGCAAAATTTCCAAAATATATAACCCAAAATTTCTAGTACTTTTAATCAAGCACATCCTTTTCAAAGAGGTAATTAGTGAGGTAAATTCTTTTACTAGCAACACACTTCAAATTAGCTTTGGTTTAACCATGGATTTTCACTTTTATAAAAAGAAAACATCTACATAAGTGTGTTCCTCATCTCTCTTTTCTTGTCATTGCTTCGCTACCAGCGAATGTCCATAGCCCCAGAGAAATTGCCTATGTACTATACAAGCAAAGTCTCGACGGGTTTACTTGTACTTCCCACGCTATTTTTTTTTTTAAGTAAAAAAGGGGGAGCCTGCTATATTATATTATCAGAAAACTGTGGCAAGATATACAGAGTCAAGAGTCTGAGTCACCCAAAATGCTGTCGGAAATCGGAAACCAGCATAGGTACATAGCAAAAGACAACTGTAAACTAGTGACACCCGTCCTGCCCGGAGGAAACCAGGACGGGTGCCTAAAGTCTAAAAGAGCATAAAACAGTAGCATAAAAACTAAAGAGCCAGAGAACATAAAAAACCTAAGTAATTGGTGACCTGTCGCCATCATCTGTCTTCCACGTGGACCCAGCCGGGATGGCAAAAGACTGTGCGCAGAGGGGCCACTTTCGTCGAGCTGGAGCACCAGAGTAAGCATCGAGAAGCATGTCTAGGCGTTGGCCCATGATGAGGGCACGATGCTCCAGGTCAGCCATGTGGCCTCGGAGCTCGAACACCAGGGACAGGTGCTCCTCACCAAGGAGAAATCCATGCAGATCGCCACCCTCGTCGTCGAGTGTCCTTCTCTTCGCACCATCCTTCCCTTCGCACCATCCTTCGCTTCTCTTTGCACCATCCACATCCAACGCTGCTTCCAGGTCCTGCCAGGGAACCTCTTCCAAAATGCAACCAGGGAAATCGGCATCCAAACCCGAATTGGGTTTTCTTTCCCCTCTACCATACCTCACTATGTCGCAGGGCGCCTCCATTGTCGTCAGGTCCTCCAAGTTCGGGTCCTCCTCTACAATACAAGCCGGGTACAATTCCTCAGTGTCGTCCTCCATCTTAACAGTGTCCACAATGTTGCGGCCAGCTTCCTTTTCGGTAATGGTGGAGAGAAGAGCCTTCTCCTCTGCCCGAGCTTTCTTTCTAAGCAGTGAAGTAGCCATGACCAGAGCACGTTCGAGATGCTCTTTACATCGCCGCTGCGCCTTGTGGGCATTCCAAGCAGAGCCACGGCGAGGCGTTCCTCGTTTCCTAGTCATATTGTTCTGGGGGTGAGTGAGATTGCAGAGCGCTCACCAAGAAAAACACAAAGGCCAGGGTGAGGGCTGAAGCCAATTGAGAGCACAAGCAGGAGAATCTGTGCCAATGCTCCACGAAAGGATGGTGAACCAGGGTGCAAGGAGCGCGGGACTACACCAGAGCCTCCAAGCGAGGAGCAGAGCCGAGGCCAGAGTAAAAGAAAGTGAATAACCTGACTTTGAAGACCCATAACCGCCTTTAACCTCAAACTTGCTGAGTACACCAAGCTCGTAAATGGCCGCTCGAGGGAGAAGTCCTCCCATCGTTGAACCGTTGTTATGGCTGTCCTGCATCGTTAATGCGGGTGCAATGGTGACGGCCTTCAGCATTTAATCCCCGGCTAAGTGCAAAGCCGGCTGTCAATCCTTCGCCGCGTGTCACCCCATACGGGGAAACAGAAAAAGGTAAAATACTTCCCACACTATTAATAGTGCTTTCAACTTCCTTTTTATTTCAAAATATGCTCACCCTTTTAGATTTTATATATAGATATGCATATGCACATAGGGAGTGAAGGAAACGGGCTAATACGAGAGTTTCTTTGATTTGTTGAGTAGATGTTATGAATTTTAGTTTAACCCACATGTCTCCCCAAAAAACATCACAGTATTGGCCATTTTATTAATATGAAGTGAATGGAGCTCAAAGAATAAGATAGATAGTCACTTTCCTATACTTATGGATTATCATGGTACACTCAATAGGAACATGTGTTCCACTAGAACTATTATTCCATACCTACATCTAAGAACTTCATGAATGTTCATTCAGATAGAGTAGCCCATGTATCTTATGACTCATAAAAAATTATTCAATATGTGACCAAAATTGGACCAACCCTTCACTCAAATTTAAAATAATCCTCAAGGTAGACTAAGGAGTCAAATCAAATAAGAGAACGTACCAACATTCAAAATAAAGGGTGGAAGTGATCTGTACAAGAAGAAAGCAAGTGCTAAAACCGAAGCCAATTCATGAAAAGAGAACTAAACTAAGACAAGTCTAAAGCTAGAATGTCAGTCATCAAAAGAATGAGAATTGGCTGAAAAATATAGAAACCAACAGTAAGTAATAAATCTGGTGGTAGCAACAAATTATGAATGATATACACAAAAGTATCATTATTCAAGCTACAAGAGTTGGGACAAGGGAAAAGTTTTAATAAATAATCTTTCCACATTAAGCTAAGACCCATCCCATAGATTTTTAGAACTAAAAATCAGCAAGACTATGATGAGCACGGATCAAGAAAATCGATATCTAACGAGGCCTACATTCCAATAGATTTGAAATTTTATAATGACAAATTTCATATTGTTAAAATGCCCGAAGGAATTTGATAAATTTAAGAATTCACCTATGATGGTATAAGAATATGAACTCACTTCCATGGTTGAAGAATTAAGAAAAAGGAAGTAAAATTATATTAAAATAAAGAAAGAGACTACACTAAACTAAGAGAAAAAATAAAAGCACACTTTGTTAGTCGTTACGGGGAGAATTAACCGTGAAAGAGAGGTCAACAACATAATATAGATGATGAGCATTATTAGTGAATGCATTCTCAATGAAATATTGGAAAGTAAGTCAAGGGAAATTATCAATCAAGAAATTTTAGCCATTCAACATCAAGCCCAATAGAAAGATTCCCAAGGTAAAGATCTGAAAGTGAGATTACAAGAATTGATGATCCAGTGAAAAATTTGCAACACAATCCTCTAATCCAATTGTAATATGTAATTGCTCTTTCATTTAGTGAATCAAGGAAAATCTTCTGGGAACTTGTTACTGTTACTTAACAAAGTGAGTCAATGGAGAATTTTAGTTAAAACATATTTTTAGATTCACTCACATGAATATTTCACAAACCTATAATATTTCAATATGTATTGACATGAGAAAGTCCTTTTCACACTTGAAAATGATGAATTTTCAACAACATAAATCACAAGTGACATCTTTCACTGAAGCATTGATTTCTCTTTTCCATAGAAGATAATTGTTAAACCCAAAGATTCAAACAATTCAATCTAATGAGGCAAAGAGGGGATATTATAGTTATAGAAGTTACTGAAAATATTCATTAAAATGACTCCAAATATCCACTAGATTAGATATAAACATGTAAATATATGAATGATACCACATTTATGAGCAGTTGTTGGGTTGGTGACATTCTTGGTTAATTAGAAAATATCACAAAGGAATATGAGCAACCAAGTTTAGATTAAAACTTCCCTATGTTGCCTTCATTAAAGAGAAAAATCATGAGTTGTTGGTTGTAGAATTCATTTCTCATCCTGCATAACAAAAGATAATGGTATGATCAACTATTAGACAGTTTGGAAGAATCTCTTCCTCTAAATGACTAACTTATTAAAATGGAATTAGACTAAAAAGAAAAATAAAGACCAAAATTAAAACTAATCTTAAGCAAAGCATGCTAAGATAATGTAAAATGGAACTAAATTGGTTGTCATAAAATTATACAAGTGTCAATGTTGTCATCAAGTATCCATTCATTGTCCATTCAGTCAAATATCACAACCTCCTTCTAAATACATAAGCAATACATTCTTTCCCACAATATTCCATTTGACAGGAAATTTAGTGTGGTTGATTGTTGTGAGATTTGTATCCCCTCGACACTATATCTCATTCCCGAAATCAAAATCAATCAAATTAAACAAATATGACCATAATACTTCAATTCCATCCATGCTCTAAATCTACATGTCCATTATCAATCTTGCTCATGCTTACAAGATAAATAAAAATTGATTCAAAAATCATAATTCTTGCAAGACAAGGCATTTATTTCCTCTTGTCATTAATGATAATAAAGTAAAATATTCATATGATCATCTTCAATCTTGTGAGAGGTAAGAGGAAATCATTGAGGAAATGATAAAAATTAAGATACTCTAGAAAGGCTCAAGTAATCTCATATCATATCCCAGATGGATTGACTCTTCCATCATAAATGAAAGATAGAATTAGAAATCATAAATGAATGAATTGAATAAGATTTGATTTCTATTTGAGTGATAAATTGATGTTTGTCATGATGGAAAAATCCATAAATTTGATATCATCAAGTTCCAAAGAGTGTTCTAAGCAGAAAAACAATAAATTTTACTTCCTTGAGTTTACATATGTCATAGAATATGAAGAAAATGAAATGAAAAAGAAGAGTGTGAATATTTTATCTCTACTATATAGGTTTTCCATTCAAAAGAATAATACATGTAATACGGAAAACAAAATCAACAAGCTCATGAGCAAGCGATATCCAATAAAGATATTCAAGTCATGAACCAAACATTTTTATCTTCCCAAGTTATGAATACACCAAGTTTTGATTCAAGGAGTGTTGAAGAGTGCAGGGCCTAATAGATTGATGAGTTACATCCCATGAGAAATTCACATCTTGAAACTTAATGTCGTGACTAAGATTGAAATAAATGTTGAAAACTCAAAATTAGAATCTTAGAAGTTGTATTGACATATTCCATCAAGGTATTTACAACTCTAAGGATTTGAATGGCTTCAACATTGAGATAAGTGTGTAGTACTCAACTATGATAAAATCTGGTTACTCAGGAATATAACTAGAATGAGTGACTTAAAATCAACAAATCCATGGTTAAAATATACTCTACAAGAAAACATTAGATCTGAAATTCTCATGATTGATAGTGTTAGGATTGAGTCTTTAGTAAATTAGTGGATTGGAGAATAAAATGACTGGTTCCCAAGAAATATTTTCAAAAAGATATCAACAAAATATTTAAATAAGAGTGATGTCCACAATGTTGAAACATGCATATAGATAGTGTGAAAGAATATCTCTCGCTATTGTGTATTAGAGGAAACTTTGGTAAAGAAAGTTGCAAGATAAAAGATGAAAATCCTCCCTAAACATAGCATAAGACATGTGCAGCCAATGCCCAGAAAATAAAAGAGAAATCAACCAAGTTCACTATGCAAAGAAAAGACTATACAAAAAATCATGTTGGCTGAAAGTAATGAAAGAAAAGAGTCAATGGAAAAGAAACCATTTGGATAACTCCAAAACCAAGGAAAAATAATCATCTAAAGAGATTACAAGGAGTTGGAGTGGCTTGGATTTCAGATGGGAAGAATTTTAATACTCAAAACTTTCATTCAATGTGTATGGGACATCAAAATCAGAACTTAAAAAGAATATCAACCAAGCGAACTTTCCCAATTAGAATCATGTTGATATGATATGGAACAAATCTAAGTGCCTACTCTCACCAAAATAGGGGATAAATAATGTCCTTTATTTAAAAGACCCACTTGTACAATAACAAAATGCTTGAAAAAGATTTGTCAAAGTGGAGAATGAATATAAGCAAGGATCTGAAAATTGTCCCACGGATAGAGAGTTTTGAGAGCGAAAAATAAAATAAAAAATTCATATCACAATTAAATTCAAAAAGTCCATTCAAGGGGAAATTAGTGTGCAATATTTACTATCTCCTCCCACCTCTGTTGAGAATTACATGTATTGTTCAACCAATAGTAAATAAAATAAAAGGAGAACAAAAAACTAATCAAAAAACTAGAAAGCGAAATTAATACTATGCGAAGAAAAAAAAAACACTAGCCTACTCTATCCTACTCCTATTATATGCTACAATGGATGTAAAATGAGATATGCAAAGTCATAATGCCAATGTATCCATATGTATAATGCCAAGCCTGCAAACATATGTTCAAGACAAAATATCGATGATAGAGCTTGGAATAAATATAGAGTAAAAGTAGGAAAAATTAGAGCATGAAAAATTCTATCCACTATATTAAATATGTGACAATGATAATTCATGGGAACATTAGCTGAATAAAACTCCTCCAAATGTTTCAATTCTATCATAAAATCGACCATGGCTAACATAGAATTGATAGAGTGAGTTCAATGGAAAGTAGCATACCGAATGAGAACCGTGCATAGAATTCATATGAAGTGTACTTGGTGAGAGAGGCATTATGCTAGTAAACTTGTTAAATTCGAAAGACAAACCAAGAGAACTAGGGATTGACATAAACATCGGTGTAGACCGAAGTGCCTTATTGTCTTGACAAGCCTCTCGAGGCTTATACTTCAAGCAACCATCTACTTGAGATAGAATAGTGGAATCGAATGATAGTCATGGGCTAGTACCCACCATGGTATAAGAAAAATGCTCAAGACAATGGTGGAAGCCACTAGCATCAACAATATTAACTAAAGGGATACTTGAACAATAAGACTCTCTATTAATCCAAACTGAATATGAAACATAAGAAGACATGGTTTGATATACATTTGCTACAACATTTCCTTTGTCCCATGGAAAAGGATGATAAGGCATACTTGTGTTAAGTTCAAGGGAAGAGGAATTATCCTCTCTATCTTATGAATGCACATTACCACCATCAAGTACTTCAAAACAGGTCGAGCCTATTGATTTCATTTGAATAGAATAATGGGTGACTTCTTTCAAAACAAAATCATTAAAGAGATCAGGATACAAATAATAATAAGTGGAAGAATTAAGAGAATTAAAAGTTTATCTTGTACATGAAACATTTTCAACAAATGACTCCCTTAATGTTATTTCCTCTTCCTTAAGAACATTGATGAATGATTGGGAGTTGGTATGATCCACACTAGGAATGGTTTCACAATCAACACATTCTTCCTCAACATGGTTTTCCTCTTCCAAGAAAAAAGTGGATTGTTGTGATAGAAGTGGTATGTATTGTATGTTAATTTCTTCCCCTGAAGTGAAGAGATTAGTGTGGTTGTCTTGATCCCACACAATATGAGAATTTGAAATATATTTCATAGCATACTCATGGTTAGAGGAGAAGATCACATCACAAGAACTTTTAGAGCAACAATTTTCAATAAATGATCCACTAGCAGTAGGAAAACATTCTTTATCTATGTCAGTTGAACTAGGAGAATTTATAAGAGTAGGAAAATTCAAATCAGTTTAAACTAATTCCAAATTATACATGGGTGAGGAAGGATTCATGTCATGGGTGCCTATATTTTCTTCATTAACACAATGATAAGCATTCATGTCACTCCCCACAACTTCCTCTTCCATTCCTTGTGATGGAAAATATGAGATAGGATAATGAGAACTTAACATAACCATCGGTGTGACCTGAAGTGTCCCATTATCAATAGAAAAACCCTTCTCTTGGGAAACTACATAAAAATATGAATTTGAATTTACAACACAAGAGGTATATTTTTCATCACAGGGAAAGAAAGAGGGGATGGAGTGGTGGGAGGATACATATGTTTCTTTTGAAAAGGAATTCTCCCTCTAATATATATCCTCCATAGTAAATAAATATTCGGACATATGGAGTCCAACTAAACCCTTATCATTTTCAACATTTTCATTTAAATCTAAATCACCATGTGTTACACATTATTTTTGTCACCCTTATGACCGTTAATGGTGTAAACCTATATGTTTCCTTTAGAGGGGTCAATGGCCTGAATTCCTAAAGAATGAAGGGAGAAGAAATTTTACCGAGAGAAGAATTTGTATTTTCCTTTGTAAAAACCCTATTAAAGAGGATTTTCGCAGGCTGCACTATAGCCAGGGTGAGGAAATTCCTGGTTTTCGTAGGCTGCACTATAGCCAGGGTGAGGAAATTCCTAGTTACCGTAGGCTGCACTATTGCTAGAGTGAGGAAATTCCAGGTTTCTACAGGTTGCACTATATCTAGGGTACGGAAATTCCTGTACGTGGGAAAAACGAGTGTCTTCTCGATGATTCTAGAAGGAGAAGCTTCTATGGTGAGGTGGCCTCCGAACGGTTTGGATCTTACTCGCTTTCATGATTTAGTGGGATCATCCTAACCTCCTCACCTTATCCTCTTCATCCTATAAAAGGAGAGGAGCTCTCATGGAGAAAGTTAGCTTGATTGGGGTTGGAAAGTTCTTGAGACTTTGAGATTAGAAATTTGGTTTGAGATTGTTAGCTTGGTATTTTGGCTTTGAGCTTTGTCAAGATAGATTGTTGGTCTCAGAATCCGTGGAGAAAGAAGTGTGTGGGAAGAAAGGAACTGCTGGAAGGAACCTGAAAACATCAAGGTGTCTGGTTGTATCTTTCTTCCACATTATATAATACAATGGCATGTTTCTTTCCCATAAAATCATTATCATTTTATTACATGACTCCTTGATCACATGTTGAATCTATTATTGTTGCTTTCACTTTGGTTGGTTTGTCTCATTGTAGATTTGATCTCACAAGAGCATCAGAGAGAAGCAAGGACAAAAAAGATATAAGGAAGCGATATCTAAAGGTATGTCATCCATTCCTTCTTTGGTAGTAAATTCAATGATAGTAACTTAGGGAAAGAGTCATGTCCTGTCTTGTTTTGTTCTAGATCCAGGTGGATCTAGGGAGATTAGTTTATGTTTGCATTCACCGATTTATCCAACAACAAAATTGGTGACTTCGCTTGCGATAAGTAGCTGGAAGTTGAGGCTTTGAAACAGTCATGTCTTCCAGGAATTTTGAGGCTTCTTCCATATGAGGGAAAAGATGAGTTAGATGACACCCTTTGCATAACATATATGGGAACTTGGCTCAACTTTTCTTCTTCCCAACTATATCGTGACTAGTTGATGGGAGGTCATCAGCATGTTGTTCAGAAGCTAACGGCATGGGTTGGTGAGGGTGTGTAGACCATACTTCTATAACCTTGGATAGACCAGGGCAATCCTTAAGAAGATGGCTACCCTTAAAAATCATGCAAGGGTACTTGGGCTTATGGGTTGTTTGGGTGATCTTGACATCATCAACACTCCCAACATGATTAACAGTAACTGGTTGTTTTCCAACATGTCTGGCAGTGGTTGGAAGTGTGGATCCTTGCTTATTTTTCTTCTTCTTAATATTCCTTTTCTTCTTCTTCTTATTCACCAAGTTACTAACTTCAGAGCTTTCACTCAGTGAAGAAGATGAAACGGAAGAAGACCTTGCAAGTGAAGAAGGCGAAGAACATCTTACTGGTAAAAAAGGTGAAGGATCAACATGAGCTTGACATGGGAAAAGAACTAGTCAACCTTTAGGGACCCTTCCTCTGTTTGCTGTAACTTTGGGAGGAAAAATTGTCTTTATTGATGTCATGGTAGTCCAAGATCCCTTGGATTTTGCATTACTCCTTGGGCGAGATTATGTCTATGCCATGAAAAATATCATGTCCACTCTTTTTCGTGTGATATCTTTCCCTCACGATGGAATAATTGTGACCGTTGATCAACTTCCATTTTTTTGTCCTGACTTGACCTCAATGACCTCCCTACATGGTTCTTATATGCAGACGGTATCACCCCTACCACAGGTCAATTATGTGGTGTTTTCTCCCATGTCTTCCACTGCCAATGACAATGACTTGGATCCGTTAGTTGACATGGTGGTCTCTCAGTAGGGCTATTGGAGCTTGACCTCTTTACCCCTGTCGCGACCCTCGACATGTGTTCCTTCCAGAGTGTGTTTCTTCCGTCAAGTGAATATCTATTGGAGGCCATGACTGTGTTTTGTCCCTTGACATGGTTTCCTTCCAGAGAACTTTCCTCTTGGAAGTCGTGATTACGAAGAGAGTCTTTGAGAATGGTTTTTTGATTTCATTCTCATTAAAAAATGAAACCATCTTTGAGCATGGTTTTTTTATTTCAAGCTCATTAAAAAATGAAACCATCTTTGAGAATGGTTTTTTTTATTTAAAGCTCATTAAAAAATGAAACCATCTTTGATCATGGTTTTCTAATTTCAAGCTCGTTAAAAACTGAAACCAATTTTAAGCATAGTTTTTTTGTTTCAATCTCGTTAAAAAATGAAACCAGTTATGAGGATAGTTTTTTGCGTCTCTGTGACAACCTCGTTAAAAAATGAAACAGAGGTTATGAGCATAGTTCCTGTTTCTGTGTCAAGCTCGTTAAAAATGAAACAGTGGTCTAGGGATTATGTTACAGGTATGAACTAACTGAGAGGGGGGGGTGAATCAGTTAGTGTAGATTATTAACCATTTACTCTCATTTTTAACTTTGAATCATTAATCTTAGTGGCAGTGAGTCTTTACTGTGAAATTCAGAGTTATAAACATA